>JAVKPL010005793.1:0-24762 GCA_032173675.1 Gastrolobium villosum | reverse complement strand
GTTAATATAAGGAAATAAATAAACAAAACAATGTAGTTTTGGGGTGGACGAAGATAAATATATCTCAAGCTGCTTGAGAAATATTTTTCTCATATATATATATATATATATATATATATATATATATATATATATATAATCTGCAACCTTTAATATCAGAAAACTAGTAAACAAGGAAAATGTGAATATAAAAAAAAGGTTATATATCTCTCCTACTACAGAAGGTAATTGTATCTTATGCAGACATATATTATAGGTGGGTCCCACCTATGTTTTTTTCTGGGGCTTCTCTTAAACCAGTTTGTGTTTGCTACAGGAGACAATTCTTCTCCTGTAGCAAAGAGAGAGATATAACTCATAAAAAAAATAATACAAATAATCCAAATCAATAATATAGCCCCTAAATAGGATATATTAACCTTAAATAAAAAATACTTTCCAACAGATGATTTAACAGCTATTAGATTAAATCAATTTCTCTTTTTTTAGTCTAATAACAATAAAAAATCACTCCACATAAACCCTGCCCAACGAAAGCAATCTTAGTACGCAACTTAACTTTTGCATATTTGCAAAGAGACAGTTTCCGGCCCGTGATCTTTCAATTACAAATGAACAACCTTACCACTCCTCCAGTCTCACTCTCTTCAAGCTCTAATAACAATATATTACCCATAAAACATATGTGCAGTAGATTTTTCTAATTGGAGTGAAGTGAAATACTGAAACGTTGTTTGATATTTATGTTAGGATGACACCCATCACTATGGTGTATCATAGGTATGGGCTTATGCCCACAGGGGATCAACACTTTCCTAACTTACCCATACATTCCAAGGGGCATCAAAGTGAGAGTGAGAGTGGGATTAGTTATCCAGGGGAGGGGACTATAAAAAGAATAAGGAGGAAAAGCTTAGGCATTTTTGGGACTGGAATTGGACCTTGGGAGAGAATTCAGAACCCCTCTAATTGTTCTAAGCCTCATTCATGTATTTTATTGCTTTTATCTCAAGTTTCCATCTCTATTGTCCTTCTTTGAGTGTACTGAACTTACAGAGTTCTCGAGTTCAGATTTAATCAATATAAGTTTCTATTTTGTTTTCTTCTTCATCTTTGTTACTGGTTGGGATCTATCAGTTTACTATATCAATGTCTTCTGTATGTAATAAAAACATGTATTTAGACTGGCATAAAACTTGGATGAAAGAAGTTATTTAATTTTTAGATGATTAGTTAATGAAAAAAGTGGCTGAGGTCACTAAAATCAGTACCGGAAATGACAAACTGCTTAATCTTGTCCAAATAAAGCAAATGCACATTGTCAAAAGGAACGGAAACAAAGTAAAAAAGTAATCTCCATCTTTTTCAACGTAAGTATCCTCCAGTTCCACCCTGCTTTTATCCTAATATTTTTACTACCACAAAGCATAGGCTGACAATGATCATCTATAACAGTGAAAAGAAAAACAGAACCTCTAGAAGTTGCACAATCTACAGCATCAATGTCGCAAGTAATGATGCTCTCTTGAAATTTCCTGCATTTCATGAGGGATTAGTAACTATGTTGTAAGGTTGTTAAACCTGCATCTATAATGATACACTTTAAACTTGACACCTTCCGACTTCTACATTGAATATCTAGAATAATACATATTATAAGTTACTGGCTGTAACATACACGACATAAAGTTATCAGATAAGTTGACAACACGACTCATGAACAATCAAGTTTTTGATATGGCCAAATTTCAATAAATATGCAATTAGTGCGGGGATTTTCACTACATATCTTGACCAAAAATAAACTTTATGTACATTCTTATCGGTGAAGTATTAAGTTGTTTTGGGGGGTCTCACGTGTTTGTTTGAGGCAAATTTGATGTCAAAGGCCTTGAAGAATTTTCCGCGGACAAATGCACATATTTTCTTGTAAACAGCCAAGGGAATAGACAACTATCATAATATTAAGAACATACAAAGAAGAATCACAAGATACTGCTATCTCATGATTTGTTAAAGCAACTTGAGTTTTCACACATTATATATTAGGCAGGCAACCTCTTAATTACTTGAATTTGAATAGATATTTGTTCTAACGGATACCTACAAGACATGTTCAGACCCCAAGAACAATCAGTAATATGGGTTCAGAAGATAATCAAAAGTTAAAAAACATAGTGCCAAGAAACGAAGACAGTAATTGAAACACTTTCATATAATTTAGTATAATTTGATTTTTAAAATTGATAATTGCTATTTTATTGATGAGCCCCACCCAACATTATTAGGAATAACATAAAATCGATGATATATTTGAAAAATGCATAATATTTTCATCAACGAGATGAACCTTATCTTCGCATTCAGATCAATCATGTTGTGGATGAATTGCTCACTGCAAAAAATGTAAGAAAACTGAACACGCTAGCAAGACTTGTAAGTCTATTTAACCAACAGATTTTATTTCCAAAATGATTGAAATGAGCACAGAAGAGTGGCAATCTGTTACCGTAAAGCTGCTTCTTCATTCTTCCGTCACGAAGCCACAATTTCCAGAAGATACACGTCGAATGAGAAGTTCAAACATCATAAGAATCGAAAACCAAAAGACAGGGTTGTGATTTGTGAGTACCTTGACAGTTTCCAAATCAGATCCCACAGCAGATATCTCATCTTGAATTAATGATACCCTCGCCTGTGAACACATTTTCAAGTTGAGTGGATGAAAACACAAATGTCGCGAAGAAATTCTATTAAAATGACATGAAACCGAGTGAGAGTAGCAACAGGTAACTATTAGCTGACCTCTAGCGTTTGAGCCGAAGCTTCACTCAAGAACAATTGAACTTCAAAGCCTTTAAGCTCCTGTTCGATGAGTTCTTTGCAGCGCTTCGCATTTTCAAGCTCCGCATTAGCCACGCTCAAATCGGATATAAGCTTCTCGATCTGCTTTCTCAGATTAACCACTCTTCGTTCTTCGCCATTCAAGGAATTCAGAGATAGTAATAAGAAACGTTTCTTGACCGTAGAAACATTATTATGGCAAAAGCAAAAGAAAAAAAGGCTAGCTGAGTTTGTTAATTCTTCTTTCAAAAGAAATTAAGGAGCAAAGCATCAAATGAAACGAGGCAGAGAGAAATAATGTCCATTTTCTCGGGAAAATAAAAACAACAGGGACGGAAAATTAGAGAACGCAACCATGGTACCTCCTTGAGATTTCTCAGAGGCGAAATTTCTGATGAGGCTCAAGAGTTGTCTCTGCGGATCACTTCCCGTTCCCGCCATAGGCCTTTTTTTTTTCTCTACCGCTACTTGCAGAAATGAAGCTTACTTATTATTGGGCCCGAGCTCAGAAATTTATGGCAGTATGGGCCGAGGTTAATGGGCCTATAACCGGTTTTTTATGGAGGTTAATGGGCCGACGTTCATGTTTATAGAAATATGTTAAGAATCTTGGGAGGGGGCCAACAACAAAAATATCTTTTTTCGATTCTGACCCGTATCATTTTGGGATAAGTATAAAATCTTAATCCTTGATAGGTGGTCCCACACTAAGATTTAATTTCATAATCTCTTCAAAGAGCTTAAGCTTATCGGGATACTCAAAAGAACCTACTCACCTGAAAAAGTAATTAGAGTTGGTATAATATATACATGGATTTTATTAATCTCATGTTAAAATAGATGAGTTATCTCATGTCATAGAGATAAATTTGTGGGTTCCACCACCTGAAAAATAAAAATAAAAGAAAAGAAAAATGTGGCACAGTTATCGAAGGGTGTGTAGGAGAGAAAGTTATCACATGTAGCATAAGACTAGTTTTTCCCTATATATATATATATAACAAAATGATTTGTAATGTGACTGCATGTAAGTATTGATGCAGTCACCTAAAAACTACGTCATTTTGACTGAGAAAAAAAGAAGTTTGCTTTAAAAATTAAATATAGAAAACAGAAATGTAATACTTATTTCCACCTTTCTATGATTATGATTCCCCATATTTAATGTTTTATAATTATTTGTACTTTTGTATGGTTATGATTTCCGAAATTTAATGTTTTCATACTATGCAACGATATAGTTTTGTATGACTGCACCAATCCTTAGGTCCAGTCACTTTACATTCGTTAAACCCTATATATATATATATATATATATATATATATATATATATATATATATAGAGAGAGAGAGAAAAAACATTTCTATGGCCACTTTAGATTAGGTTATATACAGCTACCCCAAAAACTATGTCATTTTGATCAATGAAGGGTGTTTATGTAATTGTAGGTGAATTAATGAGGGGCGTTTCAGTAAAATATATATGATAAAAAAATAAACAAAATTACATAAATAAATTTATTAATTCACCTAAAATTACAGAAACACCCTTCATTAAACTAAACGAATTAGTTTTTGAGTAGCTGTAGATAAACTCATCTAAAGTGGCTATAGAAATGTTTACCATATATATATATATATATATATATATGGTTTAGCGGATGTAAAGTGACTGTACCTAAGAATTGGTGCAATCAAGTAAGTCTACGTCATTTTATAATGTAAAAGCATTAAATATTGGGAATAATAACCATACAAAGGTGAAAATAAATATAAAACATTACATATGGGAAATCATAACCATACAAAGTTGGAAATAAATATAATATTTTTATTTTCCACAATTAATTTTAAATGCAAACTTCATTTATCTCACCCAAAATGACGTACGTTTTAGGTGACTGCACCAACGCTTATATACAGTCACATTACAAATCATTTTGCCATATATATATAGTGCTTATCATTTCTCAAGGTGCTTGAGATAACTTTGTCTGCGGCTATTAAATCGTAATCATACAAAGATGGATCAATGGTGATAAAGGAAGAGAGAAAAAGCAAATCATAACCATTCAAAGGTAAATCAATTAATATAAGGAAATAAATAAATTAAATAACGTAATTTTTGGATAGACAGAGATAAACATATCTCAAGTTGCTTGAGAAATATTTTTTCATTATATATATATATATATATTATTCTAATATATATATATATATATATATATATATATATAATTTTTTTACCGAATAATTTGGTATGTTTATTTTTTTTTTGGTGAGGGCACAGCCCCAAGACAAAATAGAAAAGAATTACATCAACGAGTGTCTAGCCCTGTGAACAAAGCTAAAATTAGAAAAATACAGCCACCTAATATCCAAAGGTGGAACATAAAAAACTACAAAATCCTCCTAATCCGGCTTCAGAAGGGGAAGGTTTGCTAGCCAGTCCGCACAGACATTTCCTTCCCTGTAAGTATGAAGTAACCTGACAGTCCGATCCTTTGAGAGCCAATCCCTTATACGAGTCACTAAATGGGACTCGCAGGAACCATCACCAGATTTGGTGAGCAAAGTGATAGCATCAGTTGAATCACTCTCTAAAATAATCTTTCTCCAACCACCAGCCCAAGTTCTTTCCAAACCTTTTAGGATACCCCACAATTTAGCTATAACTACAGTACAGTAACCTATCATATAAGAGAAAGCTTCCAACCACTTACCATCAGCACCTCACAAGCAGACATACCTGGATTACCCTTAGAGGCACCATCCGTATTAATTTTTATCCACTCATCATCAGGAGGCACCCACCTAATTAAATTCACAGGCAAAGGATTTGTATGCATATACTTACAATCCGATTTAAAAGATAAGAGGACCTCTTTAGCAAACAATAAAATCATCTCCATATTATATCTACATTCCAATCTACCCGAGTTATGAATAACCTCGTTTCTCCAATTCCAAACTTTCCAACAAGTTATACCAAAAATCAAAGCCCAAGGTATTTCAAAACAACAAACAGAAAACTCATTCAAATTACCTATTAACAAATCCTGTACATTTTGAGAGGAAAAGAAATTCGGAACAGCCAAAAGAGGAGAAAGCCGATTCCAAATTCTTCTAATACTTGGGCAGTCCCTCAATAAATGAAAGATATGTTCAATCTCTTGATTACAAATCGAACATATGGGGCTGCCCACATTAAACCTGCTCAATCTATACTTGGTTAGTAACCTTTCATGACCCACCTTCCAGAGAAACAATTTAATTCTTTGAGGGTCAAACCACTTCCAAATTGTAACATCCCACGTAATTAGGAAAAATATATAAATTGCTATGAGGATTATAGATTTTATGTTAAATTCGAGCTATGTGCATTACATGCTTGGATTTCAGATTATATACCTATTAGTATGGAATTGATATTGAGTTAGGGAATTAGTGAATTATTAAAATAGGCGAGAATTTGTTTTGGGCATGTGGAATTTTAGTTAAAATTTATAAGAATAATTTAATAGTAACATATAGAAGGGATTAAAATTATTTAAAAGTCATAGAACTTATTAACTCTTGGGCTGGTCATAAAATAACATAGTAATTGGACTTAAATATTTTGGGCCCTAGGTTAGAGTGGCCAATGGCCCAAGGGCCTCTAGAGGGATCAAGGTTCAGCCCAAAAATCTTCTTTTATCTTCACCTCATCTTGAGAATTCCACATGGCAGCCTTGGATTGGCATAGGATCCACACTTGGCAAACTATTCAGCCACCTCCATTTTCTCATTTCTAACGCTGCATAGGGCAGAAAAACAAATTGATGACTTGCTGCAATACACAAACTTATTCAGCTTTCCCTTTCATGCAACCATTAAGCATCTAATGGTCAGCTTGCATGCCCTTTTAGTGGTGCAGAAATTCTGCACTCACTTGCTCCTGGTGCGCTGAAAAGAGTGAAGAAGGGTTGGTTACTTTCTGAATTTTTCTAAGTCCTTAAATCAGTCTTACAACTCACATTTCCTCACCCCAAGCGCTGAAGTTGTAGACCAACAAACATAGCTATTTCATTCTCCATTCCCCTTACTAAAACCGTGACCTCTCTACTAGACTCCACCATCTTATATGCTTGTTTACTATTACGCTTTTCCCATCCTGCTACCTTAAAAGCGAGAGCTCCATGAGCAAGAAATAAAGAGAGTTCAGCGCTTCTTATTCCCTTCCCTGTCCAGCCGTGATTCTACATACAAAGAGGTTTGAACTTTAGAAAATCTTTCTTTCTACTTGGTGCGCACAACCTTTGTTTGGGGAGGGCTGAGTTTGCTACGTTTGTTGAAGCTTTGAAAGCTAAAGTGCTATTCGTTGTTCAAATTGTGGTTCCTTGTGTGCTTACAAGAGGTAGGCACAAAATTTCCCCTTTCTTGCCCCTGTCTTAATCGTGAAACATGATAGGAAGTAGCTATCTTGGTTATTCTCTATTTTATTTTTTTCTGCCATGCATGTCATTGGACCTAGTTTGAAAGCATGAAGAAATTGAGCTTTAAAATGATTTCTTAATGAAATTTGGGGGTTGTTTGGTTATGAGTGGTGCATCTAATTTTTTTAAATCAAAGGTTAAAAAATAAAATAGCATGCCTAGGCCCCTTGTGTAGTGCACCTTGAGTAAGTTAGCTAAGATTTGGAGTAGGCAATCCATGATAATTTGCTTGCATAAACCCATTCTGCCTTGGTAAGTTTGGCTATGAACTAGACCCTTCTTAAATTAAAATATAGCATGATAAATGAGCTCTCCTTGCACACCTTAGGAGTAGAAAAGTAGAAATTATATAAGAAAAATGCTGTTGTTTATGTTCACTGTTTTACTGAAAAATGTTGTTGTAAATGGACCTTCTGCTCACTGTTTTATGAAGAAAAATGATGTTGCTTATGTTCACTGTTTTATTGAAAAATGTTGCTGTAAATGGACTTTCTGCTCACTGTTTTATGAAGAAAAACGTTGTTGTATTTTGCTCACTGTTTTGCTGAAAATGTTGCTATTTTTTGCTCACTATTTTGCTGAAAAACGTTGCTGTAAAATGATTTTCTGCTCACTGTTTTAGTGAGGAAAATGCGCTGTATTTTTGCCACTGTTAAACGTTGGAAAGACTAACTTGAAGTTAGAATATTTTAAGAATATAACCTTGTTGGCTGAATGGGAATCTAATAGAAAAAGGGGATTTAAAAACCTATGTGTTAGGTAGGAATGTTGTGGTATGTAATTCTGATTTGTTGCACTTGATTTAGGTGCGCATAAACAGTGAGAAACGTAGAATATTTCGGTGTTGTTTGGTAATTGTTTGAGGCACACAAGGTAAGTGTTAGGCGATATTACCTAATGTGACTATTGACTAGTGTATGAAGTTGTAACATGATGCTCCATATTCCGTAAAAGTATTATGTTCCTTATGATGAAAGTATTTTGCCATGAAAATGCCTTGATGGCAATATGATTATGAGGTAAAGTTGTTATGTGGCAGCATAACGTATATGAAAAGTATGATATAAGCATGCATCTTACATCATACCGCATTTATTTTTCTGTTTTGTTTGTGACAGCATAGCATGGCATGCATGTACCAAATTCATATAGCCTTGCAATTTAGAATAGTTATGTATAGGACCATGTGTTTGAGCACGCATCATATAGGCATCCATCCCTCCGGTACCAGGGCATGGGACACTTGGCATCCGTCCGCATAGGCCACAGTTGGAATCCACCTTGAGGGTGCCGAATTATGGGATCTCCACTGTGTATTGCGCGCACGACGGTGCTATGAGCGCAAAAGGAAGGCGTTATATACGCAATATTATATAATGAAAAGGAAAAAGGAAAAAGGAAAAAGGATATGTTGAAGTGACTGTTTATGATTTTGTGCCTAGTTTAATACAGTTGCGTTATTGGTTTTTTGCCACACTACTGGGATTATTCTCACCCCTTTGGGGCTGCTATTTTTATAAAATGACAGAAAGACGAAAGAGAATTTGAAGGCGTGATTATATGGATGCATGCTGTTGATTAATGCTGATTGGACTTTGCTGTTGTTGTTTAATTGTTGGATGACTGTATTGTTTTCATATATTGAACACTTGGATGACTGTAGAAACTATTATTTTAAGTCTGTTTAAGTCATTTATGATTAGCGGCTGTTTTGGGAAAAATCTGGAAACGTTTTGCGAAATGGATTTTTGAACGTTCTATTAAGTGTTGATTTTTAAACAGTTTTACGAGCACCTTGCGGGTTATGTTTCAAGGGACAAACGAACTCCGATTTACTATTATTTTATATGCACGCGAAGCCCCAGACGTGCTCTTTCTAGATTATAAGGAATATTTTTTTAACTCGTTGGAACTGATTTTATATGAATTTTTAAAGACAACAGGATTTGTCAGGGAAATGATATTTTCAGCAACTTAAGCAAATTTTGAAAGCATACTCTGATTTTTAGAAGAAAACCGATTTCACTATAAATTTTGATTAGACAAACCAAAATGATTTTTCAGTAGCTAAAATGACGCCAAAAACTCTAATTCCGCTTAGCAAACGACTCTCTTGGATGCATACAAGGGAGGGCGTTACACAAATTGACTTCCACAACTCAGGTCTCTCACTTTGAATATCATAAGAATCAGAAAGGGCAGTATAAATACCTTTAACTGATACTCTTTGGAAACCAGGAAATCACCAATGCAGCCGATCCGCTCCATCATTACAATTAGGAGAAAAGATGCTTTGGATTTTATTAATAACATCATTGGGCAACCAAGCTCTCATCTCCTCTACTTTCCAAGCACCATTTGTATCAATATATTGATTAACGGTTTTATTTATCTCATTCAACTCAACTGGATGAACAGAATAATCCATTAATCTCCCAGAATTACTAATCCAATTATCCTTCCAGAATTGGATAACCCTCCCATCACCAATCTCCCACATTAAAAACTCTTCCAATTTTTTCCAGACATTACAAACGTTCTTCCAAATTCTGGGATCCCTTGCATTATATCTAAAGATGTTTATTCCTTCCCTAGCATTCGCATATTTCATTTTAAGAACCCGGACCCTTAAAGCTTGGGGTTGAGAGAACACAGCCCAAGCAAGTTTAACTATAAAAGCCTCATTCATGAGAATTAATTTTTTCAAACCAAGCCCTCATCTCACATTTGGTTTTGTAATAATATCCCAATTCACCTGATGCATATGTCTTCTACCATCTCTATCACCCTAAATAAATCTTCTTTGAATTCACTCTATTTCCATACAAACTACATTGGGGAGACCACCAGCTTGCATTTGGAAATAAGGAACAGAAGCCAGAACAAATTGGGAGAGAGTAACTCTTCCTGTTTGGGATAAACAATTTTCCTGCCACCCCGAAAGCTTATCATTAACCCTATCAATTGTTTCCTTATAAGAATCTTTAGTGACACGGCCATGTTGCATCCAATCCCCCAAATACCTGCCCACATTTCTGACCCTCTTGAAATTACAAATATCTGATATGTTTCTGGCCATTTCCTCAGGAGTATTTCTGGAGAAAAAAAATACTTGTTTTCTGGGTACTGATTTTTTGACCTGAAATTTCACCAAATAAATCCAGGCATTTTAAAACAACATTAATCTGATCCACATTTGCCTCCACAAAAAACATCAGGTCATCTGCAAACATTAAATGAGACAGACTAGGGCCCTCCTTGCCTATTCTGATTGGGTTCCAAATACCTCCATTGACTGCTGTTTGAACAATGTGGGAAATTTTTTCCATACCCATAATAAAGAGATAAGGTGATAATGGATCACCTTGCCTTATACCCCGTGAAGGCTGAAACTCCTCAGTTAAATTACCATTCCACAAAATGTTCATTTTGGAGGAAGAAATAGCTTGCATAATAATTTCAACCATTTTTTGAGGCAGCTTCATTTCATGCATAGTTTTCTCCAAAAAAAAACTCCAATGTATTCTATCATAAGCCTTTTCAAGATCAAATTTTATGGCCATGAAGGCTTTCTTACCTCTCATGCGGTGCATCGTGTGGATGATTTCTTGAACCACTATAATGTTATCTTGAATATGCCTCTGAGGAATAAAACTTGCCTGAAACAGAGATATCATTTTCATCATTATAGGCTTCAACCTTGACACCAAGATTTTTGTAATTATCTTGTAAATAACAGGACATAGAGAGATGGGCCTGAACTGAGTTATATTGGAAGGGTTCTGATTCTTTGGGATAAGAACAAGAAGAGTTGAATTAATGGAAGCAATGAGTTCTGGATAATCCCAAACAGAATTCACAAGGCTACAAATTTGATCCTTTACTACATCCCAATTTTTCTGAAAAAATACAGCCGGATACCCATCCAAACCAGGTGATTTCAAACTGCCAATACCAAAAATAGCATTATGAATCTCCTGAAAAGAGGGCCACTGTCCCAAATTTTGATTATCCACATAAGATATCTGAGGCCAAAGGTTTTCTGAGTTCAACCACCTCCTAATATTAATCTCCTCAGTGAACAGATTTTTGTAGTATTTGCAAGCCATATTTTTCAAATCCTCCTGATTAGAAATCCATCTATTGCCATCATCCTTGAGTCTAATAATTTTATTACTGTTCCTGCACATAATTGTACAAAGATGATAAAATTTAGTATTCCTATCACCATCTTTGATCCATTGTTGCCTCGACTTTTGGAACCAGAGATTCTCCTCCTCTTTCAAATTTTTTGTAATCTCCATTTGGCAAAAAATTTCCAATCTACCCAATCTATCAGAGTCACACTGGGTTCTTTGATTCTGAATTCTATCTAATCTTTTTAACAGTCCCGATCTTCTACGCTGGATATTTCCAAAAACTTTTATATTCCACCCTTTAACATCCGGTATGAACCGTTGTAGCATGTAAGGAATATCAAAATAATTTTTCCAATTAGACCCCATAAACTGATTAAAATCAGGATGATCTTACCAAGCAGCTATAAACCGAAAAGGTCTAACAGGCAGAACAACATTCACATCAAACAGATCGAGCAAAACAGGATTATGATCAGACTGTAACCTTGGCAGATTTGTTACTTTAGCCTCATCAAATTCCAACCTCCAAGTTAAATTTGCCACCCCTATCCAATCTTTTAAAAACTCTATCCAAATGACCTCATTTTGGACCTTGCCAAGTAAAGGGAGATCGACTGCAACCCAACTCAACAACATGACAATCATCAAGAATTGAACTGAACAACTCACACTTACTGCTATCAGGAGGATTACCTCTTTTTTTCTCATACATTCTAGCAATTTCATTAAAATCACCCCCATAATCCAAGCCTCCGAGGATGAATTTCCAATATCTTTCATGACATTCCATAGCTGTTGTCTTTCAACTTCCCTAGGACTTGCATAGACCACAGTACATACAAAATGGGAATGACCTTGAATCTTGATATTCATATGCATAAATTGCTTAGATTGTTTTATAATATCCACCTGAAACTTATTTGAAGACCATATAGCCCAGATTCCTCCTGAAAACCCTTGAGCTTCCTCCACACAGCAACCATCAAAACCAATATATTTCATTATTTTTTGACAAGTTAAATTATGAGTTCTAGGTTCAAACAGAAAAACCAAACCAATATTAAATATCCTAATTTTCAACTTTACATTCCAAAAAAGCAAAGACATAAAAAGAGTCTAAAATTTTGCAGTTTTTGGGCATACCTGCTTCCCCTGAGCTTCTAGTTTATTCACCAGATGTGTACGAACCAAGGAACTTCTCCTTTTATTTTCATCTAACTTCTTGGTACTTTGAGCCAAATTATCTAGAGGTGTAGAAACATGTTTCTTAGACTGATCCAGAGATTTTTGACCTTGATTCACAGACCTTCTCACCAAATTGAGACTTGTGCTTTGGATTGAAGAGAGCTCTTCATGAGTAACATCACCTTTCCCTTGATTTTGACCAACTGTACCTCCTTCCTGATTACCCTGATTATCCACAGCCATTTTGTTATCCTCCGCAGCACCATGATTCTGATTTCCAGCAACATCAGATTGGCCATAATTCTTACCCACATGCTCCAAGCATTCAATTTTCTCTCATATCTCCCCATCAACCACAATATGGCAGTTTCAACTACTTGATTAGAAGACCGAACTCCTTTTTTTTCCTACCTCTGTTGTCATTCGCAAATCCCTATGAAAGGGTAAGCTATTTTCCTTCCATCTACAATCTTCCTTTCCTCATTTTCTTCTACATTATACAGAGCACTAAATATAGAGCTTCTCAAATTACCAGCATTAATAGCAGAAGATCCTTCTTTCCCCCCTGATTGATGTCATTCTTATTTTGTCACCTCTGTTTGTTAACAAGCATCCAGGGACCATAATTTCCTTCCTTCTTGTTTGTTGTATTTTCCAGGTCCCTATTTTCTTGTTTGTCCTCCCCCATATTATTCTCCAGCATATTAGTTCCACTTGTTTCAGCTATTACTTGCATTGCTTTCGATGGACAATTCTCAAATCGATGCCCATATTTCCCACAACTAAAGCAAACAAAATGCAACCCCTCATACTCAACTTTTTTTAATTTTCCTTCTATCTTGTACTCTGCATGCAGTGGTTCCCCCAAATTTAATTCAACACAAATTCTTGCGAATTTTCCCCTAGCCAAGCAGATTGTGGCAACATCCATCTTTACAAATTTTCCTAGCCAATTTCCTACTTCTTTTAATAACTCTGTGTTAACATATTCTACTGGACAGCTAGAAAGACGGACCCAAGCTAGAATACGATCAATAGCAGCAAAATGAGATTGAAAATCAGGTTCCCACGACCTAATAGCTAAATAGCGATCAAACAAAACCCAAGGTCCAGCAGTAACAGCATAGTCCATGTCTTTTTTGTCAGAAAATCTTACAAAAAAAACTGTTTTCCACATCTAAGACAAAGATTTGGCCTTCCCTTGCCCACATGTTCTCCAGAAGCTTCTTCATAATAGGGAGGGCAAGTTTCTTCCCTAGCAGCTTCACATACAACGCCTTCCTCCAAGGCATCCATGCACGCTTCTTGAAACCATCAGACAACTGAAAATTAGTTTCACCGTCCCCATCCTTTACGCGAACGACCTCTGGGTTCTTTGAATCTTCCTTTGATTCAACCTCTGCATCTTCAAACTTTTCATCCTCCTTCTCCGATTGGAACTCCTCCTTCGCCTCATGCATCTCCCATTCACCATTATGCCTCATAATCATTTCCTTGAATGACATCCTCTCCTCCATCCAATCATCCTCCCGTGGTGCCATACGTTGGTCATGGCTGAAAGAGGACTCTCCCCCTTGTATTTTTTCTTACTCCTCTGCAAATTGTCTGTTTTCTCCGGAGATAGCTCCGACGGCGGAGAAGCTGCACTAGGGTTTTCCATTTTCTCTAGGGAAAATGGTCATGAGTGAGTGATTCACTACTTTGTGAAATATTCTGTAAAACCCGAGGGAAAATGGGTAATATTAAATAGAAATGACTTTTCAGTGTGTTATGAATTACTATTTATCAGTAAAGAAAGGGATAATCATCATTCAAGTGGAGAGAAAAATAAAGTTGTTACAGAAAAAAAAATATTGTAACTCAATCACAACTCAAAGAAATTTACATGTGTTTGTGTGTTTCATTAAACTACTTTTGTACTTTTTAGCATCTTGGTTGTTTAAATATTGACTTGATACATAAAGTGACTCAAAATAAATAAAGGTTAAAATATGTAATTTGTCTATGTAGTCTACAACAATTTGAGTTTTAGTCCCAATACTTTGGACATATGTCCTGAGAGTATTGGACAGTTAAGAAATTAGTTCTTATTGTCAACTCTATGTATGGCACTTTTTGTTTTAGGCTTAGATGTCAAACAAAGTCCTATATGGATAGCCTCTTGCATGTTAACTTGTCATGTCACAATTCAATCCACCCATTAAAAGATGAGCATTGTTAGAAGAATGATATAATTACATTTATATAGAATTTATTGTTCATTAGGGGACAGACCAATGAATAAGCAGTAGGGCTAGATTATATGATTAATAAATAAATTAATATGCAATTGAATGTTAAATATGATGAATTGAATATTTAGTTCTTTTGACCAATTAAACATGTGTAAAGACTTCCATTGGAAATTTATCCCAAGAGGGATAACTCTTGAATGTTCCATACAAATACTCACTTTGAGGAATGGCTTATTAGAGTGATACTAGTATATTAGATGCACAAGTTCAATCAATTCTGTATTGCTTTTGTTTATATTTTGCTATTATGCCATGTGTTCTAACGTTTCATGCAGAAAAATGAACTTAAGGGTGGGATGATCTACAAGAGTTCTTAGCTTACTGAGATTTATATCTCACCCTATTTTGGGATATGTTCCAGGTTCCTAAGAAAGAGGGACTAGCTCAACAAGAACAAAGGAGCACATTTAGCCCTCTTGGAGTGTTTAGAGTGAAATGATATAATTTTGAGATATAGAACTCGTATAATCATTTTGATAGAATTTGGGTTCAAGTTCATAAGTCATGATGTGAATGATATATTATGTAACACCCTGTTAATGGACCAGTGTGTTATTACCAATTATGATATTAAGCGTAGTTACAATCACAATAGTTAATTAAAATACGATAAAAAAAATTTTAACAGCGTTTACATTTTTAAAACAACCGTATTTTACAAAACCATAATTTTTATCATAACTCAAAAACTATTGCAGAAATATAAATTATATTGCTTAACATCATACAACGTATATTTAAGGTTGCTAGGTGGTTTTCATAAACCAACATAATAAATTTCACAATTTTATATTCTACTGCACAGAGTATGCTTCGGTTATCAAAACTGGGCACTATTCCCTTTTCGAAAGATAAGTATTCAAAACCGTCAAAGTAACGCCCCAATTTAATAATCAGTTTGTTAACCAACTTATGGTCTTAACAATGCAGCATACCTGATAAAAGTAGCGGAAGACTTAACTTATTCTTTTATGTTTACAAATAGTAATGGCCATTTCTAATTTATTTTGTTTTTGAATTAACTTATATATGTAGATTCTGCACAGTCCATACTTGTACGAAATCCCTACTCTACAAATTATGCGATCACTATTAATGATCATATCATTATCCGAATATGATATCATGTACCGTTCCGGATAAAGTCTCTCGGACAACATAACGACTGTAAACTGGTCAACTAAGGATTGAATCCCACTATACAATCTTGTACTTGATAACAAATAATTACAATCCACAAACTGACCTATTCATATAAAAATACCAGACAATGGCTTCGTGCCATCACCGATAATATCACACAACATCATGTACATAATCCTGATACCCTAATTCACAACATATAACTACCGTCGTACATCTCAAAATACATATCCATCTATATAGTAGTGCACGGTACTATATCATGCACACAAAATGCAGACATCCCAACATATAAAATCTTCCTTGATCTTGCATGCTCTAACCCTGTGCAGGTCCCTTGCCCTGTGATGGTTCTCCTGCTATCGTTTTACTTGAAATATATATCCCCAAACGGGGTGAGAGACGATATCTGTAACAGCCCGTTACGTATCGGTATTGTTAACATTAATTATGATATTAAGCGCAGTTACAATCACAGCAGTTCATTTATAAAAATGAGAATAAACTTTTTTCGATTATTACGCGAACAGTAAAAGTATAAAAAGTGTAATAATAAAAATTTGTGACCGTAACTGAAACACTAGCGGAAGACTTTCTTAACTATTTATACACTTTATTTTATCACATACAAGATACTAAGGGGTTCCCATAAACCCACTTAGCCAATTCCTCACTTTTTACGTTTTTACCACTTAACAGGATTTGTCAATCTGTTTTTCTACGAACACAAAATAAAAATCCAAACTTAAACTCCAGGTTATCTTTTTTCCTTATTAACTTACCTTTCTATCAAGCTATCACACACTCGATTCCGAGCTCGTGAGCTCCGGTTATCGCCGTTTGAAGTTGGACAAATAACATTGCCTACCAACTCCAAAACAGCCTAAAACCTCCAAACTTCACGGAATAAACTGCACCTAACCACAAGGACACTGCCTCTCAAACTTTTACACCATAAACTAGACACCTTAAACTTCGATTTGATATATCGTACGCTTAATTTGACCAAGTAACGAAGCGGGAATTAATTTCTCAAAACTACCTCAAATCTGCCCACTAAAACAGGACAGCAGAGGGCAGTACGTGACAACAGCCCCCATGGGCTGCGCAAACCACCAATGAACCTAGGCTTTTGACACAACGTAGGGGACATCTTAAGCTTCAAAATGGCGTATGGCACGTCCCAATCGGACCACTATGGAGAGAGATACGCTCTTCCAAAGTTCACCCAAAAACTGCCAATTCTACAGAAAATTCGCCAGAGTTTCCTTTGTATTTCCAAGAATCCCCAAATTTGCATAAGCTGTTTAACACTACAATACACCTGAAATCCAGCAAAATCCAATGGGTGGCACACACAAGGACCAACAATGCCTTGGGGCACTTACAACCCAATACAATATACACTTAAAACATAAGCAGTTTACTTTCAATCATTTATAGTTTCAATCACTAACATCAATTTCATGCATAAATCATAATGCAGATAATCATAAACCTACAATAGGCCTAAAGCCCTACCATCATATTACATACATCCATGGTACATTTACAACACTGGATTACATTTACATTTACAACTTTCACTTTAAACTACAAATATTTACATATTACACTTCACTTGCCAAATAAATCCATAAACTAAAATGACATGATAGCTAAACTATACACCACTGCTCCACTCGTCATCATGCGGGCTTCTCGCCCGCTGCTCCATATCCACTGGTACATCCTGAAATAATGCCCCGAGACGAGGTGAGATATACGGATATATCTCAGTAACCAAGAGGTTCTGGAGAAAACTCCGCCCAATGGTTCACTTCGATGTATATCAATAGCATAAAAACAACACCACTGTTATAAAACGGGATAAAGCAAGGGATTTAGAGAAAGGGGGAATATATCAGAACAACTACGACATGCGGGATGGTAGCTACCAATACCACGCCATGTCCTCGGCTATACGCCTATGGGTACTACCCCTGGCGTGTTCATAGAACAACCCACCAAGGTACCCCTTCCAACCATATACACCCGAGACAACCTAGTGTGCTCCTATCCGGATAACACGCCACGACCCTGGATCAACTGGAACTCCCTCTCAGAGACCTCTCCAGTGGCAGTCCGGAAACACTTTCCCGAAGGCTAAAAATATCTACTGGCCAGAGATCTGGTACATAAGTACCCACTGTGATAATGCACATGCATGCTCATGCTGTTCTACACTACTCATACACACTTCGTACCATTGCCATCAACTAGCAAGGTGGAACACAAAAGGGGAACAAGCCCCAGTACCAAGAGGTTACCTTTCTTTTTATCCGTCCACTGAGCTCCGCAGAACTCCACTTATAGCTTGATTAACAGGGAACGCCTACACAGAGGACAATTCCACACACTTATAACTTTGAATCCACTCATGAATTTCAACATACATGTGTAAACCACATCACTTACCTCAATCCACTTGATCCAGGACCAAGGGAAATCCAATGTCTCACTGTTCCAAGTCTATATCCACGTACGGCAACCTGTACAACCATGCACAGCCGTCAGTTTCAGTCACAATACGTCAAAACGCAAAAACGTCAGATTTCCTCTTCATTCCCCCTAAGGGTTCGGCCATAATAGGGTTATTTTGGGTTTTATTTTTCTAAATTTTCTTTCTCATTTTATTTCACTTACTTAGGTTACCCAAAGGCTAGTTCAATCGTCGTTTTTTCAGTTTTACGACTTTTACGCAACGTTTTGCGAATTATTACACTTTAGGCACATTTTGCCACTTTCAACACTTATTATTTTTACATTGATTCTTCCTCATGTCAATCACCACACAACCCATCTAATAACTTTTCCATCACACAACACAACACCAAAGTGTTCTAAAACATCAATTTGCTCAATTGTACATAAATGGCCGAATCTTGGTTAGTCCAAACCAAGGATTTCCACTCAATTCCTATGGCCCACAACTCACATAATCACTTCCTAACATCATATAATCACACTACAATTCACTATACCACACATTAACACAAAACTCAAAAATTCCATTTCATGCACAAATTGTTTTTCTAAGTTAAAATCCATTTTTTTCGCTTAAAATTTTCATTGCATTTCTAGCATTAATACATCATTCTAAGACATTATCATCTAATAGACATTTTCCATTTGAGCTCTCTAACACCACATATCACAAAATCCCTCTTTAGGGTCAATTATCACAACTCAAAATTTAACCAATGAAATGTTGAAATAACTCACCCAATTGAACGGTATAAGGCTCCACCTAAGTATACTCCACCATTGGAGCATTTGAAAGCATCATGATCCCACTTTGTTGCATGAAAACTGTGGCCTATATAGTGGTAGATCTCCCTCCACACTCAATTTCAAGACTCAATAATGGTACCAATGGGTTCAGGAGGTGTTTTCCATCAAGATTCAACACAAACTTTGTTGAATTTGGTGGATTATAGCTTGACTTATGGAAAGGAAGAGAATTTGCGCAAAGGAGAGAGGAACGGGCTGAATGCTGGAAAAAGAAGAAAAAAATCGTGAAATTAAGGAAATGAATAGTGATTTAGGAACGTTTATTTGACTTAAAACGGGTACCGGATCCCACGTGATTTAAAACTCACCCGAATTTCCCTCCGGTCATCACTAAAATTCACAATTTAAAAACCTAATGAGAAATTATAATTTTTCATCTTGACAAAATCCTTTAATTTTACTCCCTCAGATAAATTTGGAGCTTTCCGGTTGTTCGGAAAAACACTGCTTTAAGGTACAACGCGCTCCGTTGACAAACTTCCACAAATTGACTTAAATCCCTCAAATATTATCAGAAATCATATTTCCTATTTCTATGGACCATTTAAAATCAATATTTGAAACCTAGAGCTCAAAATTCCACTGGAACGTTTTACAGTGCAATCTGACTGTGGTATTTTTACCCGCTAAAAATACTATTCACTGATTTTTCTGAAACTTGTCTATCCACTCAATTTTTCGTTCTGAATCCATTTCCAGGCTTATTTTTATCATCTGAGACCTCCTGCTCAATTTTTTACCTTCCTAGGGTTGCGTGTTGGCTAATTACCGTTTTGCCCTTTCTTTGTATTTTGGCCTAATCTTTGGGATTTTCACTAATCCTTCACTTAATTTCTCACTTAACACTTTAATTACTTATTTTAGAATTATGAGGTGTTATAATCTCAGTAAACTCAAGGTTTATGGAGTAGTCTCCACATGAGTTCACTTCATGCATGAAAGGTCAGGTAACAGCATAGAATACATCATACATTTCAACATACACACAACATATCCAGTGACTATACTCCAGGGCTATATCCCACATTAGGAGAGTTCAACATATACTTGTAATTATCCGGGCTATGTCCCACATTAGGAGTGCCACTATATACTTCCCGGCACCATAAGTCCGACATATGAAAGTCTCACATACATATTCATAATCCACATATTACATATTAAAACAACATATGCATGAGCTACATGAATGCAACTATACTACTATCTAACGTACAGTCACACAATTATAAAACCAAAATCCTACTGGACCGTGGTGGAACAACATAGGTAAGAAAACCCCTAAATCGAGAGCTTAAGTCTCAATGCTTCTATATCACGCCTACTTGAGTTACAAGCAACTTTCGTAAAATCAACAGAATCTTGAATTAGAGTCACCGTATTACCTGCTACACATTACTTTACTCGTTACTTAATATACTTGACAATTTCGTGCCCATATCACAAGTCAGACTTATTAACATAACCTAAAGACTTGTTTACATATTTTACCTATTTAATACAAATGGAAAATTAAGGTAACTTTTCAGGATTATTAACCTTTCACAATTAACTTCATTCAATCGTCTAATTACATAATCACGTTCATTAAACCATCAAGATCTTAAATTAAACTCAACTTCTTTATTACTTACTCAATATGGCCGAATATGCACATATAAGAATCCAACGATCTATTTTTCATCAACCTTTACTAACTCATGTTAATTCTTGATTCTTCTAATCAAATGAACCTTAAAAAAATTTCACACATTAAACACAATTCCATCACTTATAACAAGTTATCACCGAGTTTGCCATAACCATTTTTTAATGGAATTTCACTTGTTTTTCTTAGTTCGAATGACATTCAATCAACACAATTCATACCAAAATACTTTAATATTCATTGCAAAACCAACAAAACATACATCTATCTATTTAAACTAATGAAAGCCGAACATAGGCATAATCAATGGCTATAAACTTTCAACATTTTCTTACAACTCAATTGTCGCATAGGGCAGTGAATACAGAGCCACAAAGCCAAAACAGGCAGTAAGATCCACGCTACTAGCGTGATTCCCGCGCTGTGAGCGTGAGAAACTCGAAAAGAAATCCACGCCCGTAGCGTGGGTGTGGCGCTTGCAGCGCCGGAAGGTTAGAATGGGCAGTGAATACCGCGCTCCCAGCGTGAAACCCACGCTGCGAGCGCGGGATTCGAATCAGTTTTTTTTTTAAAAGGACAGAACCCTATTTTTATTCACTCAGCTCACACCTCTCGCCGCCAACCATCCATCTCCCTCTCAAATTCCTCTCCTCTTCCAAACACAACTCACACCCATATCCCTCACCACCACCATCTCTTTCTCTCTTCTCCTTCTTCCTCCACCACAACCAACCACCCCAACCACCATACCACTTCCCTTCTTTTTCCATTCTTCTTCTCTTCCATATCACCTCTCCTTCAACCGTTGTAGGGTTAAAGTTAGGGTTCTAGAAATTGGATTTTAAGCGCTGCACAATCAAGGTTGTGGGTTTCTCTCCATTGCAAATAAACAATAATGGCTGGTGACAAGGTAAGTTTAAGGCTTTTTGTTTTTCTATTGCAATGTGTGGTTTGATGTGGCCATTTTACAATGGTAAGTTGATGGGTGATGATATCTAAGTGTGTGGATTGTTCGGGTCTTGATCATGCATACTAGGTGTTTGATAAATTGTCTGAAGTAAATTCCCTAGTGCATGATTGATGAAAGGTCATAACATGTGTATATGTGGATAATGGGGTTACATGTGTCATAAAATTGTGGAGGATAAGCATGGTTTAGCCTACATACCACATGACTTTGTGTTTGTAATTCTACAGGAACATGACCTTGTTTAGATCAATTGAACTTAAATGACTTGAATATCAATTGCCATGACCACATGAGATTGCTAAGTTGTTAGTTCATGCGAATTTGATTCTGATTTTTAATGATTTCGATTTAGACCATGATGACTTATTGGCATATGATAATTTGGTTGCACAACCTAATAAATCTGGGAATTGGTTTATTTCTTTGCTTCACAATTCACATGTCTGTGCTGTATTCTATTGTGTTGAACTTTTCTGAGTGCAGGGAAAGAAGACCACCAAGAAGACTACTGGCACAGGAGGTAAAAATACTGGTGGAAGCAGTGCATCTGGCACTAAAAGGCCTAGGGCCCCTGCTCTTGTAGATTTTGATGGTAACCGGTTCCTGACACCGGAGGCACAGGACCGGTACTACAACTGGTTCTTGAAGAAGAAAATTATTCAAGAACGGGAAATCAGTAGTTTTCTGGCGGACGACTGTCCGGTGAAGTTGACAATAGAAAGGAGACGCTGGAACCATTTGGTACAATTCCTGAGAGCCAGCTGCAGCACCATTTTAAGGGAATTCTGTGCCAATGCTGATAGGGAGACTGTGGACAGGACCAGAAAGAGTTGGGTGAGGGGGAGAGAGGTCTCCTTCACAGCATTTCAGATTGAGAGGTTCTTGCAAACCTCTTGGGATGCTACACAGTCGTGCTATTTTACAGACACATTTAATAGGATGCAGCCTGTTGAAGGGGTATATCGAGAGGAGATGTCTGCCATTACTGCAAGAGTACGTGAGGGTATCACTCAGCCTCATTCTGCTTGGAAGCCAAAGCATGGTCAGCCTGATGTACCTGAAAAATTAGATCGGCTGGACCTTAATGAGGAAGCAATCTTCTGGCATTCATTCATCAACTCTACCATCATAGCTTCCACTAACCTGAGCGATGTGAATGTGGAAGAGCAGTTCTGCTGTATACTCTTCTGGGAGGGAAGAATCTTCACATTGGGGCTATTCTGTCTGATAGAATAGTCTACATCATTACTCAGGGAAGATCAGACATTAGCTTAGCTCATTGCTCACTGATTGAGCAACTCTGTATACAAGCAGGCGTGGAAATACCTGAGGAAGAGCCACGAGATGTGAAAATAAAGAAAGATCTGACTCAGGACCATTTTTATGATATGCAGAAGGAACCCCGCAGGCAAGCCATTTAGAAAGCATCTGGCGGTGCAGTTGCACCTCCACCACCAGTCTCCTCTGCACCTCTGTCAGCTGATTCACTTTTGCTTCAAACTCTTGACCAGCGTCAGCAGCAAATGATGGTTCAAAACAATTACATGATGAGTATGCTGGAGAAGCTTTGCCTGGATAGAGGGATTAACACGGCTAGCTTGATGGCCCAATTTCCACCCCCTGCACAGGCTGGTCCATCTATGGCTCCCACTACTGATGATGATGTGCTTGCGGATCTTGAAGCTGATGATGTCATGGATGATGCATAAATTAATTTTCACCATCACCCACTGCACATTGCCAATTTCTTAGGCAATTCATTTTGATATTTTGAGTACATTGTTGATGATTATGGTCACCATTTGACTCTTGTTTAGTTTTTTTCATGATTATTCTGTTTTTACAATTTAACAAGTATGTGTGTGTTCCATCTGGCAGAATTAGCTATCATCTAGTATAGTTTGTTGTTGAGGACAACAACATTCTAAATCTGGGAATTATCGCATAGTATGCTGAATGCGAGATTTGATAATTACTGCGGAACTACACCACGGAAAAGACGTCTTAACAGAAAATTGTTCTGAAAAGGGGAGACATTTTAACCCTCAAATTTTTGTTTATTGATTTTATTTACTGTCATCATAAAAAAAAATTAATAAAAATCCCTGAATAAGTAGTTCCAGAATGTTTTTAGCGTATTCACTGAGTAACATGATTTAGTTAGATGAAGCATGGTATCTGTGAGCATTGAATTGTTTTTATCTGAGAATAATAACTCTTCGTTTGTATAACTATTTTGGTGAAAATTTTGGATAATGATTGATGTAAAACTCTGAATTGAAAATTCTAGTTTGAACTATAACTGTGAGGATTTGAGCTTAGACAGAAACTCCTTTTAGAGAGGCCTCACTGTAGTAGTTTCTAGAACTTGAACTGTTTCTCTGGCTTGCATGCATTACTGATATGATAAAGGCAATTATTCTTGTTAAGCCTAGAGCCAAATAGCATACCTAAAATAATTTCCGTTGATAAACCATTTTGAGCCTGAAACCAATTTATTCAGAAACCCTATGAATATTGTTAACTCTGTTCCATTGACACACCTTGAGAGAGAGATTGAAATGCTAAGTCAAAAACAAAAAAATCAAGGTCCTTCTCAGAGAAGAAGAAAAAGTTCAAGAAAGAACAATAGAAAGGTTTGAGAAATCAAAAGATAGCTCAAAAGACATAAAGGAAAAAAGAATCCCTAAGATGACAGAATTAAATAGCTGAGAAGGAATGAATGTAAGA
>JAVKPL010005792.1:0-24586 GCA_032173675.1 Gastrolobium villosum | reverse complement strand
ATGCAAAATTCATGAAAGATCTCCTCTCCAGGAAGCATAAGCTACAAGAGTGTCAAACAGTTGCACTTACTGAGAGTGCAGTGCTATTATCACTAGGAAGTCTCCTCCTAAACTTCGTGATCCTGGAAGCTTCAACATTGAAATTGAAATTGGGGATACGAAGATTGGCAAAGCTTTGTGTGATTTAGGGGCGAGCATTAATCTGATGCCCTTATCTGTCTGTAAAGCCTTGGGGATTACTGAATTGAAGCCTACTTTGGTTTCTCTCAGCTTGCTGATAGATCCTTAAGGAAGCCAAGTGGTATAGTCGAAGATGTCCTTGTAAAAATTGACAAGTTCATCTTTCCGGCTGATTTTATTGTGCTTGATATGGAGGTAGAAAATGAAATGCCTCTCATATTGGGTAGACCTTTCCTAGCCACAGCCCGTGCAATGATTGATGTTGAAAACGGGAAGCTTGAACTAAGGATGAATGATGAGACCGTTACCATCAATGTCTTTGAGTCTTTAAAACAGTCTTCTCACAAAGATGATTGTTTTAGTCTGGAAATCTTAAAGGAAAAACAAAGTGTAGCGGTTGAAGTTTCTAGAAAAGCAGATGATGAAAATGGTGCCACGAAGGTGGAGTTGAAGGAGTCTCCTAAAACTTTAAGAGATATCTTCTTGTGTAACAAGGTAGTGACTGAAGCACTGAAGGAAGAAAAAACTGAATTGAAAGACAAAGATCCCTCTGCTCATACCAATAAAATTCTAAATGAGGATGATGGCAAACATGAGAAGAAACCCCAAGGGAGGAGTCATCCTACAATGAAGAAGGTAGTGAGAAAGGAGGTGATCAAACTCTTTAATAAGAATTGGAAGAGACACCGGAAGCTAAAGTTTGACAAGAGACATAGAGATTCTATCTCTCAGAAGAATCAAAGCTTCAAAGAGTTTCTAACATGGCTCCATGGTTTGGGCCAAATCTGGGAATGGTGGCTCCAAACACCAAGGCAGCCAATACCACCAGATCCTCCATTTGCTGAGTCATCCCACGCTGCTGAGTGGGATGACATGGAGGTTTGACTTTATCTCCTTGCTGACGGAGATTTTGTACATTAGTTTATTTTTCTGTTTTGTATTTTAGTTAGTATATTTTTCTCTGATGTTTTAATGTGCGCATTATAGTCTCTTCTATATGCCACTGCTTGTTCCATTGTGCAGGTTTTCCTTCTTGTGGTTTAATTATTGCTGAGGACAACAATGCTCTAAATCTGGGAATGGTGGGCTTGCGCCTTAGAACTGCAATTCTTCTATCAGGGGAGATATCCTAACTCTTTTCATTTTCTTAGTTATTTTTTATAGTTATTTGGTGTGCCATTAAAAAAAAAATAATAATAATAAAAAATAAAAATAAAAAAATAAAAAAATAAAAAAATGTGTGTTTTGAACAAATCCCAGGTTTAAATGTGCTCATCTTGTTAATGTACATGATTAAATTCTTGGAATATATTGTATGACTTTCTGACATAACATTGCATAGGCATAATTAGATTGCATGTTTGCTCGTTTGTCTGAATTAATATTGTGAAATTCTGATAATGTCTGAGGTCAATTTTCTTGAGTCTGCATTGATACCATAGCTGTGAGGTTTTGAGCCTAAACACTGAAATTTTTGTTGAGAGGTCTCACTGTTGTAATACTCTAGAACTTGATTTGTTTCTCTATTATGCATGCATTGATTGATATGATAAAGGCATTTTGTTCTTAATTGCTATTGGCCAAAATAACTCACCTGTATGAGATTTTCCCCTTGCTAGCCCTTTGAGCCTGAACTTAATTCTTGATAAATGACCTGTGGCCTGATTGATGGCTTAGCCTATATCCAATTTTCGTGACTTACCTTGATTGAGATTGAATCATTGAATGTGTTGAAAATAAAATAAAGAAATTGAGGTAAGCTCCACAAAGGTCAAGTGATTAAGGGATAAAAAAAAATCATCCATGCCCTTATAAAAAAAAAAGGAAAAGAGTAAAAGGTGGGCTGGAAGGAATTAATTCCCGAAATTCTGTGGGGATGTTAGTGGAGCAAAAATCATTGAATTGAATGTGTTAAAGTGAAATAATATCAATTTTCAATCTCATTGTTGTTTGAGCTACTATCCATATATTCCTACCCTATTACCCCGACCAAGTTACAACCTGTGAAGTCCTTTTGATCAATTAATGCATGTGTGTGATTCTTCATTTTTAAGAATTTTTTAGAACATGATCAAGCCTATGGTAGTGTTATAGCTTTGAGTGATTGAGTGCTCATTATACCCTTAAACACTGAGTGTTGAGTGAATATTATTTATCTGTGTGAGGGGTAACCAATGTAGACTTGTATCTCTAAGAAGCTGATGACATTATTGGGAGTTTATGATGTTGAGTCAGGCATGCATGGCATATTGTGTCTGAGAGTGTCTCTGGAATGTTATGTTGGATTAATTAAATATGTCCTGGACTGAGTCTTTTACATTGCTGGGGACAGCAACGTTTAAATCTGGGAATTATTTGATATGCGATCAGCATATAAGGAATTGTAAGATAAAAAGAGGAAGAATGTTACTTAATCTGATGCAAGAAAAGGGCAAAATCACTGTTAATTTGTCAAATATCTTAATCTGAAGTTATATACTGATTTTATGTTGATTTCATAGGAGAAATGCACAAATTAGAGATGAAAAGGACAAAGTGAAACTAAAGGCCAAAGCTACGAGCGTGGGAATGGCGCTTGCAGCATCAGAGGATCGCACAATTGTTGAATTCAGATTATAAATTCGAAATTTGAATTCAATTTTATTTTAATTAAATCTTCCCGTTAAACGTTTATGTAATAAATTGTAAGGTTTCCGTTATACGTTTCGTCAGAAGGTCAAATAAAGGAGCAGGAAGAAAATCAAACAGAAGCTCCACGCTTCAAGCGTTCAATTCAACGCTTGAAGCGTAGGAAAAGACCCAAGACAGTAAGTCTACGCTTCAAGCATAGAACCCTACGCTTGAAGCGTAGACAAGGAGAAAACAGGCAGAAGCCCCACGCTTGGAGCGTAGATCCTGCGCTCCAAGCGTAGGGTTGAAATGGACAGTTGTCAGTTGCGAGGAAAGGAGAATTCTGAGGTGTATAAAAAGGGCACAAGGCAACCCTAAAGACACACTTTTCATTCTGGACAAAATTCTAGGTCATTCGGAGGCGGAAGCTCTGGAGATTGGGAGAGGAATCTCTTCTTCTACCTTTCTGTAGTTCTTATAGTTGTATGTTTTCATTTGAATATTGGATTTTAGCCATGATAATGGTTGGCTAGAACCTCTTTGTTGTGGTTAGGGTCACGAACCCTTGTGAACCCCTGATACAATGGATTGAGTTTTTATTGATATATTTATCTTTTGAATTTCGTTCTATTCTGATCGTATTGTTATTGTTATTATTAGATCCGATCAATCTAGTAAGTAATAATAAATCTGAGGATTAGGGCCAACAAGAGGAATCTGCGGTCTTTTAATCCAGAAAGGGAATAGAACGACGGTATGAACATGATCTAGGGATATACATGATTCATATTGTAGATGTTTTAATTATCGATCTTTATGCTTGATCTCATATAGGGCACCTCAAGGAATTATGGTTCTATATGAGATTAAAGGGTTAATTCTTCAAGGGATTGAGAATTAACTACTGATACTTTTATCTGATAATTATCTAATTTCACGATATATATATTAATATTTAACTTAATCCAGAGTAAAAGGTGGGGATCATCGGTGAGTGTTCTCTAACTGCAACGTTTTTCTCATAAATTTTCAAACCCTTGTTTTGTTGGATTCTTTATTATTCGAAAAGAACAAAAACACGTCTTTTATTTTACAAATCAATTTCCCACACAATCCTGACATTTGTGTCAAAAACCTCTTGGAATATTTAATCTTAAAAAGAATAGTTTAATTGATTTAGACACACTCTCTGTGGATACGAACTTGACTTATCATTTTATTACTTGCGCGATTCGGTACACTTGCTGATTCACGTCACCAGCCAAAGCACAAATCGTGGGACGGTCCTCACCCCCGCCCAATAGTTGGTCTGGGAAGGTCCTCACCCCCAGCCAACGCACAAATCGCGGGACGGTCCTCACCCCCGCCCAATAGTTGGACTAGGAAGGTCCTCACCCCCAGCCAACGCACAAATCGCGGGATGGTCCTCACCCCCACCCAAGACTTGGACTGAGAAGGTCCTCACCCTCAGCCAACGAACAAATCACGGGACGGTCCTCACCTCGGCCCAAGAGTTGGCCTGGAAAGGTCCTCACCCCCAGCCAACGCACAAATCGCGGGATGGTGCTCACCCCCGCCCAAGACTTGGACTGGGAAGGTCCTCACCCCCAGCCAACGAACAAGTAACGGGACAGTCTTCACCCCCGCCCAAGAGTTGGCCTGGGAAGTTCCTCACCCCCAGCCAACGTACAAGTCACGGGACTGTCCTCACCCCCGCTCAAGAGTTATCCTGGGAAGGTCCTCACCCCCAGCCAACGTACAAGTCATGGGACGGTCCTCACCCCCGCCCAATAGTTGGACTGGGAAGGTCCTCACCCCCAGCCAACGCACAAATCGCGGGATGGTCCTCACCCCCGCCCAAGACTTGGACTGGGAAGGTCCTCACCCCCATCCAACGAACAAGTCGTGGGATGGTCCTCACCCCCAGCCAACAAACAAGTCATGGGATGGTCTTCACCCCACCCAAGAATTGGACTGGAAAGGTCCCCACCCCCAACCGTGCATGCAGTCAACGCCCGAATCACAATTAATGTTACACAGATATAGAACGACAATTGTCCAAAGAGATCATTCATTTCAGTTAAAAGGTTACAACTCTGCAAATGACAAGCATAGATGCTAATCCTATTACAATCAAAGGCAGAAATTCTATTACACGGCTGAAAAAAGGAAATTAAGTATGGCGAGATTAAGCAGCGGCTAATCCTTCTAGACTGCAGGCCCGCCCGAGGCGGTTGCCACACCAGCATCAATCTCGACATTCGTAGCAAGCGAACCCTCCGCACCACCATCGCCTAACAGGGGGTCCCGGCAATATCAGCATGTACAGCTTGATCATCTTTCGACAGACGATCATCACCCAAAGACGTGTCACCTAGCCTTTGCCCTTTCTCCCCCTCTTCATCATCCTCCCCTTCGTCAAACTCAGGCGCTTCCTCAATTAAGAAGATCTCGCCGTTAGAAAGTTTGTGCATCAGACATTTTCCTTCCACCACATAATCCGCACTGAGGCCAGAAGTGTCCATCTCAGGATACCGGAATTGGATCTGCTTCACAGCGTTATCAAAAGAGTCATAAAAAACTGAAGTCATCAACCGTTCCAACTCCTGCACTCGGTCAGAAGTCTCCTTGTAACCCTCTCAAGCGGCATCAGTTCAACCGTCAAGGTCTCCTTCTCTGATTGAAGGGCAATTTTTTCAGTAGTTAGATAGTTCTTAGCCAGCGCGAGCTCTTTTTTCTCTTTCAAAGACTCTTCCAACAACCTAGACACCTCATCATTCTCCTCCGACAGGCTTTGCGCCTCGTCGCTAGCTCCCTACAGGATTTTGTTGTCGTCAGGCAAAGTACTATTGGCGGCCTTCAGATCGCCAACCAACTTTCCCAATCGCCCGATCTGGGCAGTTAAAGACACAATCTTGCGCTCCTTTTGCCCCAGTTCGTCACTCAGGGCGGAATAGAGGTTGTCGGCAGCAAGAGAAGCCTCACGGATACCCACAATCTGACCGATCGTCACATGGGCAGAATCTATGATGTCTTGCCGGTCAACATGGCCCGTCACCGCCACCTTAAGGTCAGGACATGGAAAGGTAGAGTGTAGATCCTTCTCTGACAACTTCAGAATTTGGGCCAACGAAATGGGAGCAGGGGAATAAGATCTTTGGGCGGTAGCTACCACCATTTCTCTCGCCTCATCAGGGTTATCAACTATCACATTATCACTACTAGGAGCATCCGAAAAACTCTCTATAGCAAGTGAGAAACTACCGCCAGACTGCCCAGACTCAGTCCGCTCAATCCTAGCCGACTTTCTGCCACGACTTGCGTTCAAATCCTCGCCAGCAACCCTTTTCTTTACAGGAGTTGTTGGTTCCGGAGGTGTGACATCAGTTGAAGAAGGGTTGGTCGCCACACCCGGGGACCTCTCCTGTGTTTCTCGGACTACAGACCTTTTGACTGCCAGACTTTTCTTGGGCGGTTGCACTTCTCTAATCACCGGACCGCCACTTCTCTTCGTCGGCTCTTCAGCAGGAATGTCGGCTGCAGACATAATTTTCCTCTTAGCAACATGCACAACCTTTTTCTTGCCTTTCTCAACCCCTTTGCTTGGGGCGGCTGGAACAACAACAAGAACAGAGGCTCCACCGTCACCCCCTCGTACCTTCGCATCTGTAGCCAATGCATCCATTTCCACGCTATCAACTGCAAAAGATAGGAACATGCTAGCGAAAATTAAAGACGTGCAGACTTATGACAAACACACAAAATTCAAAGCACTAAAGAAACCCAGGTTGTCGCCACACCTCCATAACACATAACTTTCTTAGTAGGCCAAGGAGGGAAGGACTCTTTCTTAAGTTCGACGAACCAGTCAACCACCAACCTTTCCGCCAACGACAAGGCGCCATAACTATACGAATAATGATTGGCGGGAATCCCATAATGCAGCTTAGTCTAGTACAACGAAAAATGGCTTAAGCCACTCTCCCGATCTACAAAAAAGGGACCTCACCCTCACTAAGAGAAGGCTGCACCCAAAAGTAAGTCACCCTTCACTTTTTATATGAATCGGCATGCATTGTAAACATCGCCCCTAAGGCCTTCGCCGCCTTCACTTAAACCCAGCCCAACTTCTTCTTAGACGAAGATACTTGGAAACAATGGAAAAACAGTCGCACAGAGTACTCCCAACAAAGTGCTTACATACCTTCTCGAATACACGCACAAAACCCCAGGCATTAGGGTGTAACTGAGAGGGCGCAACCCTCAAATGGGCTAATACTTCCATTTCAAACTCTGAATAGGGAAACCTAACCTTCTGATCAGTAAAATGGGTCTTGTAGGAAAAGAATCGCCAATAAGCAACCGCCTCATGACCCGGTGTGTCACAGACCCGATCGCATTCCCACACCGGTTTAATCTCCCACTTCCGATCTTCTACTCCTCCCTCAGTGAAGTAAAAGTTACCCTCTGATTGATAATCCTCAGCCAGAATGGCACCATCAGTGTAACATGAAGGGGTGTCCGCTACATCTTTTTCCACCCAATTCCGTGCCAAGAAATGCTCGTTAGTTTCAACAACCGCCATTTGTTAATACAGTTAGAGCCGTAGACAAACCTGGGAGGAGAATAAATGTAGTCAAACGCCCATCATGCCAATCGACATCTCGCATCAAGCTCTGCCAAACCCTAAATCTTTAGGTCCCCAACACGACTCATAATTCCCCTGCACACACCACGCCCCACGCGTGTTTCCCCCCAATGCCTTAGACACTCCCTCTCGCTAACGAAAATGAGTAAAATCATTCAAAACAACAAAGGCGGGTTACCTGAGGAGTCTGAAGTCTCTGAATCAGACGTGTAGAAGTCAGAGTGAGTAAGAGGAGAAGGCCACCAAGCAGGCGGTACTTTGTACAACCCAATATCTTCGAAGATGGCATCCCACACGCCATGAAGAATGAGCCGGGCATCCTCGGGATGGTATCTACCAACCGGTTGTCTGTTGACTCATCCTACTTACGGCGATGAAAAGAGGCAGAAGGTAAAGGAACAAAATCTTTAGGAGTATGAGAATTTACGGAGGGTTTATATGGGGGATAAATTATCTGCAATGGATGAGGTTGCTAGTACGACTCCAAAGGGCGATATCTGAAATCACGATTAATAGAAGATAACGGGCGAATAAGTCGCCCTACCCCAAAAGACGACGAAGTGCGGCGACATGGACGCGGTCTTCGAATGCTAGAAGACTGGCCCAAGGACGCACGACGCGCTTCAGGGCTACTCCTTCCAAGCCCTGAAGACCTCCTACCACCCCTAACCCTACCACGGACTTGACAGCTACTCCCAGAAGCCTCGCCAGAGTAAGGAACCACTGCCCCCAAATCCCTTTCTGGCAAAAGGTCCAAAATCTCACGCTCGTTGGAACCCAACAACTCCGGAACCCTACCATGAGGCAAGGTTGAAACCCCAGGAACCAAAGGAACCTGCAAAGAAGTATTGCTGGGATTTCCCCCTGGACAGCTAGCAAGAAGCTCTCGCATAGCAGGTCCCACCCCAACATTGTCAGAAGACTCGAAAGCCTCGTCAAATTGTTCCTCTTTTACTACTACTCCTAACCCAAGCAAGGCCTCAGCAGGCATTTCGCTAAACTTAACCAAAGCAGAATGGTGGAATCGCAACCCAGAACCCAAAGAAAGCAAACAAATTAAAAGAGAAGAGCTAGAAGCACCATACCTGCAACCATTGAGGTACTAATATGAAGAAAGAACGTAGAGAAACGCTACCAGTAGGAGAACTCTCAAATAAGTGAGAAATCGAACGGAGTGCAGCAAGAAGATGAAAACCCAAGAGCTAACAAAAAAAGGGATGAAAGTGAGAAGGATGTCAAAGATAAATTCGCTGGAAGATTGAAATAAACTGGAGAGGAAAGTAGGAGGAGGAAGTTGGGAATGATAGAAGGAAATCAGCTAAAGAGGTTTTCCCCCTTTAAAGAAAAAGAGCAGCGTAGCAAGCAACATTGGTCGCTCATCAGCCTACACATGGAGGCTCGGATGATGTCAACCACCGGATTGTGACAGCCGTCCAGAAGTGAACGACCTTGATAAGGGACTTTATCGTAATTGAGGAAAGACAACCACGTCGCATTAATGAGTCGTACTGTGTGACGGCAGGTTTCTTGCAGTTAATGATAATGATGACTCTATTCATCATTGCGACCCTTCAAAATCCACAAACCACAGACCTGAGCACGCGACGCGTTTCTGATCCAGAAGATATGGTAGATCCCAAGACAACCTGCCAACCGCCCAAGACAACTTACTTGGGTCACTTCCGTCAAATACACCTCCAGTATCGCCCCTGGAAAAACACCGAAGATTAACCTGTCAAACGCCCAGAGAAATTTACCTGGGTCAGACCCTTGATCCCGCAAAGAGTCACTTAGTCAGCTTTCGAAGAATTCACAAACCAATGCCGCCCAAATGAAACGCCTAATATAAATTGGCATCAAGCTACGCTTGCTACCAAGCTGTGGGGCTCCTGTTCTGGATACTCAATCCTCAAGAAGCCCAATAGCCCTTTATCCTGGACAGCTCAACCCCACAAAGGGCCCAACACCCTAACCCCAAACCAGATAAGACCCATACACGTCAGCCCTACCAGCACCACCGAGTGCAGCTCCCGAGGTGGCTCACATTCCAAAGTGAGACACCAAAATGCCTTACCTAGGAACCCCAACCTTCTGCAAGTCGCCCCAGACACCCTAAGAGGAAATCGCCCCTCTGCCGCTTGCTGCCATCGCCAGGAGCAGGCACTGTATCACTGCCCACTCTTGCAAAGGCAGCTTATCATAGCAATGCCCAAGGAGCGTTGACCTCCACAGAAGGATCCCTGAATAAGACAGCACGTATGGCCCCTATAAATACCACCCTTCATATACGATGAAGGGCATCTTTTATGTACTGTTATTACGTCGATTCATATTAAGCCTTATTATAACTCATTATCTGCCATTGTTACATACTTGCTTGTACGTGGAACCATACCAACTAGTCCGGTTTTTACCTCAACTAGTGGTATCATCCATATAACAACATTACCCACAAAGGGTACATAGTAGGCTTATAGATTCCAACCGTAACGGTACAGATCACATATATTAGCCGACTAAATTGACTCATGGAGCTCCCAGCTTGACTTTTGTTTTGCTTTCGAGTCCAGTATTGTATTGGCAATATTAATTAATTAATTTTTCATTTTGAAATTAATCAGGTTAATAGATATTTCAATTTTATTATTTTGATTCGTCCATTGTGATCATATTGAGTTGGATTTATGATATATGTTGATATTGGGTCTAGTTAAGCAGTAATATAGGCTTTAGTATGATCCTAATTTCCATGATAGTGGACCCAGTAGACACAAAATATTTTTAGAGTATTTGGCTTGATCGTCTCTCTAGCCTATTTATATTGGTATTAAACCTCATGAGTCATCATGCTCAAATCGCAAGAAGGTTGCCAATTTCAGAATATTACATCTAGCTCCCTCATTTGCTTCTGCTTTGTGATGGCTCAACAAGGTATGCATAATCATAACATTGATTTATTGTTATTTGGTATTTTATAAGCATATGCATTATTCATTACTTTAGAATTATCATGTATATCCCTTAAAGTTATGCTTTAAGAAATTATGACTTTCCGCAAAGATGGTTATGTGTTGGAATCGATACAATCACACACAAATAATTGATGATCAGGATAGAGAGAAAGAGAAGAAAAATGAAGACACAGATTTACCCTAGTTCACTCAGCGTAGGCTACAACCAGCAATATACACTATATTCTCTTCAGCATGCTCGTTACATCACTCAGTTTACAATTAGAATATAAATAGGATTAGAATTCCTAAGTAATCGTAGCTATTCATGGGCTCAAGGCTAAACTGCTAAAAAAATTATAATAAGCCATATGCCCACAATAGTATTAGGCTAAACTATATTCTCCTCACCATACTCGTTACATCACTCAGTTTACAATGAGAATATAAATAGGATTAGAATTCCTAAGCAATAGTAGCTATTCATGGGCTCAAGGCTAAACTGCTAAAAAAATTATAATAAGCCATTTGCCCACAATAGTATTAGGCCTCTGCAGTCCTGAGGGCGCTGCCCCACACTGTAAGAATCTGCACCGTTAAATAAGGAAATTAATTAATGAAATATGGGAATTAGGAAATAATTTCATAATTGACCCTAATAATTATGAGAAGGCTTAAATAATTATAGTAAGTGTTTAAGAACGCTGAAAGTCGCTTTTCGGACGAAAAGTGCAGATACTGGTTCTGCTCCTAGGTATAAATGTGTCCCGATAAAGTATCTCAAAAAATTATAATAAGTACATGAATATTCCTAGAATAATACATAGGACTTGTAAAACAAGTTTCAAGGCAAAATAATGAGAACTAGTGCTAGAACTGATACTGGCTATGTAAAAGCGCGTACCGGAAAGGTGCTACGAAAAATAAAATAAAAATATGAAAAATCTTAGAAAAATGAGTAGGTTCAGAATCCAGAGTTTGGGATTAAAATGCTAAGCGTAGTAATTTGCGCTAATACAGTGTGATTAAGTTTAAACTGTCTATAAATACAACTTTTGCACTAAACCCTAGGCATTCCCTATTTTTCTACGTGGCTTTGGTGGCTGACCAGCTTCTCTTTACACTGTTCCATTGTCTCTTCTCCATTCCTTAAGCCAAAAGGTCTATTCTTACTTGAAATCTTCACATAAACACTTGGTGTGAGTGAGAGTGAGCATTGGGAGTGTGTTGGTGATCTGTTTCTGAGTGTTGGTCACTGTTGTGAGGGAGTCTAAGGGCTGAGTGCATTCACCTTGTTGAGGGAGCCATGACCTTAGCATTTTGAGCTTTAAGGAGTCATCTTGGGTGAGAAAGAAACCACCTTTGTTTACCATTTTCGTGGCTTGGCAAAGTCAGATTGTTGAGGCTTCTTATAGAGCTCCAAGAACACCTCCTTGCTATGTTTTGAGCTTGGGTAAGCTTCACCAACCTTGATCATGAGTTTTAGTTGATTAAAAGTTGAGTCTTGGCATATTAATCGGTTTAATAAGTAACCAACCAGTTTATGAACCTAAAAGTGAATAAAAATGCATGCTTGGACGTTTTAATGGGTTAAAAACCGAACCTTAGGAGTGATATCTTGCGAAATGCAGAAATTACATTCTATCGCGAAATATCCGGATATTGATATCCGCATATGGGGTCTTCTGATATCCGAATATGGATATCCGGATATGATATCCGGATATGATTATCTAGATATTGACCCGACATATATCCGGATATTCTGGGTTTTCGAGAACAGCAACGGTACTGTTCATACAAAATGGCATTCTGGGTTTGTGGACCCTATATTGATGAAGTTGAACTTCTGTAATGACTAGTTAAGTCAGAACCTAAGTGATTAAGGGCTTATGGCTTTGTGGGAAGCCTAAAGACGTAAAACGTAAAAGGAAAACGTTGTCTTTATGTTATATGATCATGGATTTAGTTGTTGATATGATTGCTGGTCCAAAACAGATTGTGATCCTGCCGTGTTTGGACTTTGACCTGATTGGACTCTTGGCTTTGATAGTTAGCTTGCAAGGTAAGCTTTCGTGTCCTCGGTTTAGCCATTGTGTGGTTTTACCATACCCCATGGGGGAATGGTTTATATGCATGCTATGTTTACATGCTTTTATACTTGAAATGCTTTTGAGCTGATATGTGCAATGGCTTATAATATGTATGTAAGGACCAGATCTGGAATTTGAATCAGAGAGGGAGAAGAAGTTTAGAGAGAAGAGAATTTGAGAGGGAAATTGTCAAAGCTTTTCCCGCTTTTCATTCACACCCCCCTTGGGCTATTAATACTATCATCACTTACATTAGTTTTCTATACTGCCATTTTCTACATACATCCCTATTGGGCTGCTGCTAATAATATTCTGATAAGTAAGTGGGCCTTCTCCTCATGCGTGTGGGCCGGTTCACATCACATGGCCCAACAATACTCTCCCCTTGAGAATTGGGCTCGTCCGCGAGGCCCATAGCATCATGGGCTGATGGCCAAGCACTGGAAGGGTCTGGAAGGTTGGTGGGACCCAGCGCTAGTGCAGCAGGTGGAAGGACAGCTGGAGGCACGTGCTTCTGAGTGGAAGGGATAAGAATCCGCGGCTCTGGAGTCTGATTGGCTGATAGGGCGGTGGAGTCAGACAAGTAGGTGGAGTCATTAATGGATTTCAACCCTTCACTGTTTTGTGCAACGCTCGAGACGTCCAATGCAGACCTCTTTGTACTCGAGTTGGAGAGCAAAAGGGAGGTATCCTCCCAAGTGGAATCCTCCTGCAGTAAACCTTCCCATTGAACCAGAGCCTGTGGAACCTGTCTGTCGTTTCTCCAAATAGTACGCCGCGAGAGGATAGCCACCGGAACATGAGATGGGGGTATGCTACGAGTTGGTGGTGCCAACGCATGTACCTTATATGAACCGGAGGAGCAGAAAGGTCGCAAGAGAGAAACATGGAAGACTGGGTGCACCCGCGATCCTGGAGGTAGTTGAAGACGGTAAGCAACGCTACCGATTTGTTCCAGAATCTCAAACGGCCCATAAAAATGCAAGCTTAGCTTGTGAGTGGAGCGACGGTGGACCGATATCTGACGAAAGGGCTGTAGACGGAGCAAAACTAGATCTCCGACCTTAAAGGTAATAGCTTTCCGTTTCCGATCTGCTTGAAGTTTCATGTGAGCCTGTGCTTTTTTTAAATGTTGTTTCAATGTTGCAAGGACCACTGTCCGTTGTAGGAGATCCGTCTCCACCGCTTCCACAGTAGTAGATCCCAAGGTATACTCGAGCAGACATGGTGGGGCTCGGCCATATGTTGCCTGGAATGGAGTTATGCCAGTTGAACGATTATGGGCAGTGTTGAAGTGAAACTCTGCCCAACTTAAGAAACGGTGCCAGCTAGAAGGATGTTCGTGGACAAAACATCGCAAATATTGTTCCAGGCTTCGATTTACGCGTTCCGTCTGTCCATCGGACTGGGGGTGGTACGCAGAACTGTAGCGCAACACAGTACCTTGCAACGAGAAAAGCTCCTTCCAAAACTGACTGAGGAAAATGGGATCGCGGTCACTGACAATGGACTTGGGAATTCCATGTAATTTACCCATGTTGTCCCAAAATAGCTGAGCAACCTTCGAGGCTGAATACTTCGGAGGTAGAGGTACAAAATGCGCTCCTTTGGTCAATCTGTCCACGACAACCAAGATGTTGGTAAACCCTGCTGACGGGGGAAGATGAGTAATAAAGTCCATTGACAACTCGGACCAAATAGCCTCAGGAATGGGTAAGGGTTGTAACAGACCATAAGGTAAATGATTAGGTGCCTTAGATTTTTGACAACTTTCACAGTTTTTGACATATTGCTGAACATCATGTGTTATTGTCTTCCAGGTAAATTTAGTTCTTAACCTCAGCAGGGTGCGTCGAATGCCAGCATGACCATCCATTTTGGAAGAATGGAAGTCGTGAAGGAGAACTGGTATCATGGAGGATTGGGCTGGAATGAACAGCCGTTGTCGGTGAAACAACAGACCATTGTGTACTCTCCATTGAGGCCAGCGGGTCGGTTCAGTTTGTAACTCTTGTAAAATTTGAGTAGCGTAGGAATCTCCCTGTAACTCTCTTTGTATGATTGTACCATATTGAGAAATGGGCACACTGAAAGCCAAAAATGTCGGGGATTGGTGAATGTGATCCCCGTCATGTTGACGCGAAAGAGCGTCTGCGACTGTATTCGCTTTACCTGGTTTGTACTGAATGGTAAAGTTGAATCCCAACAATTTGGCGAGGAATTGTTGTTGATCAGGCATTTGAATCACCTGAGTCATTAAGTGATGGAGACTTTTATGGTCAGTCTTAATAAAGCACGACCCCAGTAAGTATTGCCTCCATTTTGCCACGGCAGAAGTGATGGCAAACATCTCCCGGAGATATGTTGACTTGGATTGCATGAGCTTCGAAAGTTTTCGACTAAAAAAAGCTATGGGGTGGTTCTCTTGTAGCAGAACTGCCCCGACCCCCACCCCGGAGGCATCTGTCTCTAACACAAATGGCTTAGTGAAGTCCGGTAAGGCTAAAATGGGAGCTTGTGTAAGTAAGCGCTGTAAGGAAGTAAAAGCCTCCGTAGCCGCACTAGACCAAACAAAAGCATCTTTAATCAACAAATCAGTGAGTGGAGCCGCCACCATCGCATAATCTTTGATGAAACGGTGATAGTAGCCGGATAATCCCAAGAACGCTCGTAGTTGAGTGACATTGGTAGGCATGGGCCAAGCATTGATGGCCAGTACCTTAGAAGGGTCAGGGGATACACCCGCGGCGTTTATAACATGGCCCAAAAACTGAATTTCCTGCACAGCAAACTCACATTTTGTTAGTTTAGCATAGAATCTGTGTCGTCGAAGAATGTGGAGAACCTGCAGTAAGTGGTTCTCATGTTCCTGTAAGGAGGGACTATACACAAGAATGTCGTCAAAGAAAATGACAACAAACCGCCGAAGGAGGCCCGTGAACATTTGATTCATAGTGGCCTGAAATGTAGATGGGGCATTGGAGAGCCCAAAAGGCATCACCAGGAACTCAAAGTGCCCATGGTGAGTTCTAAAAGCCGTTTTGTGGGAATCTTCTGGAGCCATTTTAATTTGATGGTAACCAGAACGAAGGTCCAACTTGGAGAAGATGTGAGCTCCATGTAACTCATCTAATAATTCATCCACTGTAGGAATCGGGAATTTGTCTGGCACCGTGATAGCATTGAGTGCACGATAGTCAACACAAAAACGCCACGTACCATCCTTTTTGCGGACCAATAGGACCGGTGAACTAAAAGGGGACTGACTGTGTTGAATTAAGCCACTGGCCAACATGTCACTGACCATTTTTTCAATTTCTGACTTCTGAAAATGAGGGTATATGTATGGTTTAACTTGTATTGGTTTTGATGCAGGGGTAAGGTGAATATGATGATTGTAAGATCGGTCAGGTGGTAAGGAAGAAGGAATTTGGAATACGTCTTGGAATTGTGTGAGAATACTTTGGATAGTAGGTGGTATTGGAGTAGACGGAGGATTAGAGACAGGGCTGGAAAGGCACATGTAATAGGAGGAAATAGAATTGTGGGCCATTAATTTGTGAAGTTGGGCATGGGTAATGGGTACTGGAGTGGTGGTAGTGTCCCCCTTAAGAAGAATAGAGTGGCCCTGGTGCATAAAAGACATTGTCATTTGAGCATAATCAGTAACAATAGGGCCCAAAGTTGCAAGCCAATGTACTCCCAAAACCACATCAGCACCCTTCAGGTCAAGAATAAACAATTCCATCACAAATAAATGGGATTGTAAGGACAACTGCACTTGACAGCAGGAAGCATGACACTGAAGTGTGTCACCATTGCCCACATGGACATGAAAAGGGGTTATGTAGTGCATAGTTAAATTTAGAAACGTGGCCATGCGGGCAGTAATAAAGTTGTGGGTACTACCCCCATCAACCAGAATCTGAACTGCTTTACCTTTAATTGTACCTGACAAACGAAAGGAACTGGAGTTGAAGTGGCCAAAGAGAGCATTAAAACTAATTTCTGGTGAGGTAGTGTCAGTGGTAGTGTTCTCCGAGGATGGACCTGAGTCAGGGCCTGGGTCATCATCTATGCCCTCCATATACAACAGTGTAGCCCGCCCTTTACATTTATGGCCAAATGAATAGGGCTCATCACAACTATAACACAATTTTTTCTCACGTTTCAGTTGTCTTTCAGCTTGGGTAAGGCGTTTAATAGGAACGGCCGGTATCGGTGAGGCTGGTGTAGTCTGTAAGGTTGGGATAATGGCATTAGAAGTGGTAGAGACTGTAGGTTTAGGGAAATTTGTCCAGGGACGGTATGGCTTAGCGTCATTCAATTGATCTTCATAAACTCGAGCCAGGGCGTAGGCTTCATGATAATCCATGGGTCGATGGGTGAGAATAGAGCGCCTGATATGGGGTTTGAGACCAGAGATGAAAATACTACGAGTTAATGTGGGCGATAGATCGGGAACTCGACTTACCAATTTTTCAAAAGAAGATTGATAATCCAAGAGAGACCCCGATTGCTGAATTTTAGCTAGAGTCCCGGCCGGGTCATCAAATTCTGATGGACCGAAGCGCCGTTGCAATGCAATACAGAACGTCTGCCAATCGTTCATGACGCCATGTTGTTGAGCCCCATAGAACCAGCTATCAGCAGGATCGCTCAGATGGAAGGTTGCGAGATTTAAACGGTCAGGTACAGGAACTTGAAAAAATGCAAAATAGCGTTCAGCCGCTATAATCCATGTGGTAGGATCCCCAGACGCAAATCTGGGAAAATCCAACTTGACCTGGCGGAAGCGTTGTACATCAGTTCCATTGGCAGATCCAGAAGAAGGTCCAGATCCCAGTATTCCTCGATTAAGGGGAGACGATTGCTGAATATCCAGCAAACGAGCGAGATCCTGATGAAGACGCTCTTGAGACTCTTGCATCTGAATTTGTGATTCCCGAAATTGCATGTTTGATTCTTGCAGGGATGTAAATCTTTGTTCCCTTGTTAACTCAGCAGCGCGAAACTGCTGTTCAAGGGTGTCTAAACGTTGTTGAAGATCGCGCATGCGTGTATTATCCGCCATAGCAGGAGTTGAGACAAGATGAAAGCACCAATTGTAAGGACCAGATCTGGAATTTGAATCAGAGAGGGAGAAGAAGTTTAGAGAGAAGAGAATTTGAGAGGGAAATTGTCAAAGCTTTTCCTGCTTTTCATTCACACCCCCCTTGGGCTATTAATACTATCATCACTTACATTAGTTTTCTATACTGCCATTTTCTACATACATCCCTATTGGGCTGCTGCTAATAATATTCTGATACGTAAGTGGGCCTTCTCCTTATGCGTGTGGGCCGGTTCACATCACATGGCCCAATAATGTATGTGTTGTTTACACTTAGACGGTAAGCTTGAGTATGTGGCGTCATACAAGATGGTGAGACTGTGGGTGGGTGCAAGTGGCGTCTTGCACTAATTGTAGGAGATAGACGTATATCCTGCATTTCTCTGGCCAGTAGAATAGTATTGACACACATGACATGATTATTTGTTGCATTGCACTGATTTTGGAACTTATACTGTTAAACTGTTTTCGAACTTATATTGCACATGTAAGTGAGCTTGGGGTGGAAGATCCTTGAGGACCCCTTGTCTTACTGATATTTCTTTTTAGAGATCTCACCCCACGTTTGGAGCACCATTTCAGGTTCAAGTAATGCTTGGGTTGATACCTCTAGCAGCAAGAGGCTGGAGCTTAGCTGATCATATGATGACATGATGATTATACTTGGATGCTGGATATGTCTGTTGCTATTTTGTTGTTAGCTTCATTTTCAGGTTATTTGAGTTGAGACTGCTGTTGGGCTTTGTTGCCTTATTTGGTGAGCATGGAGATTGTCCATGCCACATTGTTTTGACTTTGCTATTTTAGTTTTGAGTTGTAATAATGTATCAGGATATTGTCCGGACTACGTGTTGTAGATCCGTGACTTAGATACTCACTTAATTATATATGAGATTATTCAGTGTAGATAGCGGTCTTTGCAATTGACATACAGACAATGTTTTGGAAATGAATCAAGTAATTCAACTTGGTAATGATAATGACGTCATAATTGAAAAGAAAAAGATATTCCACATTTTTTTAATTAAGCGTTAATACGATGACATGTTAACAAACCGGGTATACACGGGGTGTTACACACACCCCCGTGGAGCGGGACTCCCATTGGCTTTCTCTACACCCCACCAAAAAGAATCGATATATAAATGCGAAGTATGAGCCATAGCCAATATCATGGTCCTTAAGAATATAGTTTTTTATAAGAAATTTCTTTTATTCAATTTTTGTGAAACTATTGTACCGCTAATATCCTAAGAAAGCACCACAAACATGCTTATTAGTACTTTACTATAATAAAAACAATATCAAAGCCTAGTCGTATATATATATATATATATATATATATATATATATATATATATATATATATATATATATATAGGAATTAAAGTTTCTTATGTTATAAGAAAAAATATTATTTCTTATACACACATAAAAATAATTTTTTTTTTTGTATTTAGGATTTCATTATGATCCTTAGTATGAGCTAGTTATTTTTAGTAGGAAAAGGTGAAGTAGAAGTACCCCTCTTTGTCTTATGTTAAACTTGTAATGAAAATCTATCTTCTTTAATGAAATGTGTGTTGTTTCTTGGCTTAATGTTTTAATATTATGATTCTCCTTGGTTTGCAACTTCATCCCGGGACCACTTGGTCGATGAGACCCTCACAAGGTAGTGTGGAGCAACGTTAGAAATCTTAGGGTATTTTGCTTTAAGTCAGAAGAATATCCCGAAATTTAGAATTGTTATGTATAAATCCACTTTTGCTAGTGATCCCTTCAAACATTCTCTTCTGAGAAAGCAAACATAATCTTCTTGAGCTTTAATCCATAGGACTCTTAAAGTAGTTTGGTGTAAAAGGCCTTTGCTCCAGACTGTTTGGGTGTTAAAACTTGGTGATAGAGAAACCTGTCTTCAAAGCCTTAAAGGTTGCTGGGAGTATATTCTGTTTCTAAAAACTTATGACATTGTAGGAACGACCAAGAGGGCGAAAATACAAACCTAAGCCTACGATTTTTTTTATCTTGATTCTATATTATTTTATTTTTCTTTTGTTACTTGTTTGATAAATATAAAAATCCCAAAAGAATTATTATTTTGCTCTCTATTTCTGTCGCTATCGCTCATGATCTTTTTATTTTCTATTCATTGCTCTTAATTTCCACGTTTTCCAATTTCCTTCAAGGAAAAGTTCAATAAAACTTAAGAGAAAACTCAGCTCTTAGTCACTCAGATTCTTTGACTCTATTCAACTAGCTAGTAACAAGTGCTTGTTGGCTAACCTTGATTTGAGAACGAATTTGCTCCTTGAAGCGAATTGCTCCTTACTATTTGCTCTAATATTTTCATTATTTACACTTCTTTTAAATGCCACTTTTACAATTGTTCCCTGATGACGAAAATCTGGGGCTCTTTGAAAACCCAATATTGCTTGATTTATGCTCTTGAGCATTTCGGGAAGAGTTACTCCTCATTCGATTGATTGCTCCTCGTAGTAAATTTTGCTCTCTACATGCTTTTGCTCGTATATTATCTCAGAGCACCTCTCAGCTCGAGAAGCAAGTCGCTTGGTGATTTGGGGCACGAGGGATCCCGTGTTTCTTGGAATGTGTTTCTAGAGTGGAAAATGAAAGTAAACTGGCCTTTGAAGGCCGATGCATGTAAGGTGTAAAATAAAAATTTTACTGCGGAACATACATGCACACATAGGTTCATGCTTTAAGACAGCATGATGTTACCTTGTTTTTGGCCTGATCAGTTAGGGAGATCAGATGTCAGGCTTGAAGGGTTCAAACCCTCTAATGGTGATCCACACCACCGTTCGTCAATGATGCAAGAACCCTTTCTTGAAAGCCACCAGATGAACACCACAGTGAGGCTTGCTATGCGCACAAGTGGTGAAGGTGGAGGCTAGGTATTCTGTTTGGAAAGGTGTAGTGAACTACCCTACAGAATGGTGCATCAGATGAAGGAGAGTTGGCTAGGTTTTCTTCAAAACCCTAAGGTGAGGAACAAGTGTTATGCGCACACCTTAGAGAGGAGGAGAGATTTTAAATTATTCAAAATGAAAACCAACTTTCAAACTACTTTGAAGTTTGCGCATGGAACAGTGAGGATAAGGTGGAGCTGTTGCAAAACCAATTTTTCCAACAACCTCCAATCTTATCCACACGAAATTAAGTTCAAAATAATTTAAACTTAAATTCATAAACTATCATATAGTATACTTTTCATGCACATAATTCAGCCCTAGAAGGGGTCCAAATATATTGAGTAGTTGCATTCAAAATTTGAATCAACTAACCCACTGATTCCCTCAACCACCAAATCTGAATGGATCTTTGTTTTAAGTGATAAGATGACATCCTTATCACTTAAACTTGCGCACCAAACAACCCAAGGAAGTGCTCCAAAGATGCTTCTTGATCCAAAGAATATGCTCCAATAAGATCCTGTCTTATCCTTTTGTTATGAAACAACTTTTCAAAGCCAAATCAAATTCGAATTCAGACACTTGAATTCAAATGTTCAAACATTCAAATTCAAAATTCAAAATTTCAAATTTCAAATTCAAAATTCGAATTTCAAAATTTAAATTCCAAATTCAAATTTCAAAATTCAAATTTCAAATTTCAAATTCAAAATTTGGATTTCGAAATTCAAATTTCAAAATTCGAATTTCAAATTCAAAATTCGAAATTCAAATTCAAAATTCAAAATTCAAATATTTGATTATTAATTTAACTAATTAAATTAATTAGTAATGGCTTGGACTATCCAAGCCCATTACTAAGCTCCATGCACCACCCACCCATTTAGGTGGGCTTCCAAACAGCTTCTTGGGCTAAAAACATTATTAGGCCCAATACCTTTAAAGCTAGTCCATCATGACTACAAGGTGTTAGTGTGTGACCCATTAGGTCCAACTTAGCTTCTGACATAACTGGGTTTGGGCCCAACAAACCCACATCCCAATTAATGACAACACAGAGCACTGGCAATGCTTTGTTGCCCCAGAACTAGTCAGATTAATGACTTGATCATCCTATTGCACATATTTGGTTACCGTATGTATTTCCCTTCGTCTCGGTTATCTTCCCATTAACCCAGGGTAAGGAAATGTATCAACCCCTGCGGTTTAGGGTAAGCTTTATTCGAAATAGGGAATCTTCAATTTACTGACTCTAAAGGCAGATCATCTCATGATCTCTTTTACTATGCATAGATTCCCGAGTCCCTGTAAATGTCATCCCGATTTCTCTGGTTTACAGATAACCTAATCTCTCACAGAGATTTGACGAATTCCTTCAGCTTATTACCCTAGCCCTGTGCCCTTTAAGGACACGCCCAACAGTATACCTACGAGTCTCCATGTTTCAGGCAGACGAGGCATACAATCAAAACATGCCTTCAAGAACACAGTCTAGGTAATAACTTCTGGTCTAAGGAAAGACATACCCAAACATAAAGAGATTACTCTAATGACACTATCTGTGAGACTTCCTCATAGAGTCTCTTTTTGGGTCTGTTCAGTGCGAGCTATACTCTTATAGGTCCACCCACGACTTTAGCTAAGATATCTCCATATCTGCAGCTCATGATGTCTTTACCTTGTATCCATATACAAGTAGATAAGTCGTACTAGTCTTACTAGAGATCACTGATCCCCAAACTCGGTGTCTCTAGACTAGGAACATATAATTAGGAATAGACATGCGATATCCTTGAATCCTCATGATCGTGATCTCATCACAGATACTCAAGAGATACCTGTTCTATTCCAAGGGGTTTATCCAGTTCGTTCATATAATATTAACAATAATATCGAGACAGAATATGAAACTGAATAAATTGTGCTTTATTTATTTGCGACAAACAAAGTTCTACATCTAGTGTCCTTTATTTAATCAAAAGATTGTCTCTAGGACACCCATATGCTATTAGAAAATACCTTTCTTGGTTACATTTAAGCTTTTCTCCCTCCAACCAACACAATTTGGGAGGTGGGTGAAGCCTTCTCCGAGTGGAGTAAAAGGTTTATGTTTCTTGGTTACGTTTAAACTTTTCTTGGCTACATTTGCATGCATCTCCTATTCAGACCAATCATTGAGGGTATATTTTTTTAACATCTCCTTGGTGCTCACTGTACTAGTATGACAGGGAGTAAGATCTTGCCTCTTTGCATAGGCAATACTAATGTTTCAACCAAAAGTATCGAGTTAGATGGTTTGATGTTGCCTAAGGATGGCTACATGGTTTTCCGTACTTGCACGGAGTGGAGTGCAACATCTAGTTTAGCTCTTGAGGACTCTCACTCATAAGAGGCTTACTAGAATTACTATTAAGTCCCTCATTACCTTTCTATTGTGTAATAATAAGAGATTTGTCTGAGTATTATGATGTTTGGAACCATTTGCCTCCATTGCTAGTGAGCGCTTGAGCAATAGAACAGTCATAGTTTTGGCAAGTAAAGGGTGCTGAGCACTTGTAAGAACTCTAATGGAAGTTAGTGTGTGATTAAGGGGAGTAGGCATAGAGGAAGATGGGTGTGTGAGGGCGAAGACCTTATATGCAATGTTGTCAAGATCGCAAGATAGATCATAGGTTTTTTTCCGACATGTAGTGTTGGGTTGCATGAGTTATTTGATAGTAGTGAACCTTCCATGGTAAAGACCAGGCACGTGGATAGTGGAGTGCTAGTTTAATATTTATTTGATAACATGTTTAGTGTTTTAAACATTCTATAGTTATGTTATTTTGAGTTCATGGTGATTGTGTAATAATGCTCATGAATTGTATTTGATGAGCTGATGGGAGAATCATGTATTTGCCATGCATTTATTTAGATGCATGTGTTGAGGATATGAACATGATTTAATTGATGTTTTAGTTTTGGGCATAGAGCTTTCATGTATGTATTGACCCAGTGAGGGGATCACAGTCCGTGTGGGACTTGTGAGATGACTGATTATATAAACTGTGTCTATCATGATTATGTTATTGAGTGAGATTCTTATCTCTCAGATATTCGTTAAACAGTCGCTATGCTGTCTCTGAGACTCTAGCATGAATGACACTTGTTGTCATATCCGGTTAGTCAATGGCCACTAAGAATGGCTAATGTGATTAGTTAGTATATGTATGTTTTAGAAGTACGCTTATGCACTATCTCATGTGAACGCTTTTGGAAATGTTTTGGGAAAAGTTAACTCATATTTTTATAAGACTATTTTATAATTAATAAAATAAAGTCTTTCGATGTGTATGCTATAATATCATGTATGTTAACTGTTGGGTGTGAACTTGTTGGTTGCTTAAAATATTATGATGAAGGAAGTTCCTTAGCTTTAGTTCATCAAGAGAAAACACATTCGTTCTCTTGACTTCAACCCAAGTGCGCAAGTGCACGCATCAAGTAATAAGTGGGACTATTAGTGCCCAGATTATCGTTCCCACGAGGATAGAACTCTAATTAATTCCTTAAATTATTTTAAAAAGAAAGAAAAATGAAAAGAAAGGTTAGTAATTGACCTATTTGGTCAAACTTTCCCTACTGTCTTGACAATGTTCCTCAAGAACAGTAGGTCCAATCTGACAGGAAACAGCTCCTCGCATCGTTATATATGAAATCCTTCTTGGTGAGAGAAGGAACGACAATATTCATTACAGATTTGTAGATACAAGATTGAATAAAGCAAAAAAAAATAACAACAATAATAACACTTATTAATAGTCAACAGTATGGATGGTTTTAAAATAGTTTTAACACACGGAACGCATCCACTGTTCCATTCTTAAATAGCTATATTCTCTACTTAAGACTTAACACTTTTGACTGCCAACTCTGATTCCTTAGCTCATGGACTAAATGGCTCACAAGTTTCTATATTCCTATGGCTCCCTTGACTCCAACAATTACTAGGTACAGGACCTTTAGTGAATGAGGTGGTCCCTTATTCCTAAGGCAATCAGCAGTGTTGTTTCCACAAC
>JAVKPL010005791.1:0-24819 GCA_032173675.1 Gastrolobium villosum | reverse complement strand
TCATTTTCGACGGATTTCATTTTCCGTTAAAAATCTTCACAAAATCAATTTCTTTTACATTTATTTTATTAATCCGTTTTCGACGGAATACATTTTTCGTCGAAAAACTTGATAAAATCAATTTCTTTTGCGTTTATTTTATTCATCAATTTTCGACGGAATTCATTTTCCGCCAAAAATCTTCGACGGAATACATTTTTCGTCGAAAAACTTCATAAAATCAATTTCTTTTGCATTTATTTTATTCATCCATTTTCGACGGTATTCGTTTTCCGTACAAAATCTTCGACGAAATCCATTTTCGTCGAAAAACTTCACAAAATCAATTTCTTTTGCATTTATTTTATTCATCCATTTTCGACGGAATCCGTTTTTCGTCAAAAAACTTCACAATATCAATTTCTTTTGGTTTTATTTTATTCATCCATTTTCGATGGAATCCATTTTCCGTCAAAAATCTTCGACGGAATCCATTTTCCGTCAAAAAACTTTACAAAATCAATTTCTTTTGCATTTATTTTATTCATCAGTTTTCGACGGAATCCGTTTTCCGTCGAAAAACTTCACAAAATCAATTTCTTTTGCATTTATTTTATTCATCCATTTTCGACGGAATACATTTTTCATCAAAAATGTTCGACGGAATCCATTTTTCATCGAAAAACTTCATAAAATCAATTTCTTTTGCATTTATTTTATTCATCCGTTTTCGACGGAATTCATTTTCTGTCAAAAATCTTCGACGAAATCCATTTTCCATCAAAAATCTTCTATGAAATTCATTTTTCGTCGAAAAACTTCAAAAAATCAATTTCTTTTGCATTTATTTTATTAATCCGTTTTCGACGCAGAAAAACTTCACAAAATCAATTTCTTTTGCATTTATTTTATTCATCCGTTTTCGACGGAATACATTTTCCGACAAAAATCTTCGACCGAATCCATTTTCCGTCGAAAAACTTCACAAAATCAATTTCTTTTGCATTTATTTTATTCATCCATGTTCGATGGAATTTATTTTCCGTCAAAAATCTTCGACGGAATCCATTTTCCGTCAAAAATCTTCACAAAATTAATTTCTTTTGCATTTATTTTATTCATCCGTTTTCGACGGAATTTGTTTTCCGTCGAAAAACTTCACAAAATCAATTTCTTTTGCATTTATTTTATTCATCCATTTTCGACGGAATACATTTTTCGTCAAAAATGTTCGACGGAATCCATTTTTCATCGAAAAACTTCATAATCAATTTCTTTTGCATTTATTTTATTCATCCGTTTTTGACGGAATTTGTTTTTCGTCGAAAAACTTCAGAAAACCAATTTCTTTTGCATTTATTTTATTAATCCGTTTTCGATGGAATTCATTTGCCGTCAAAAATTTTCGACGGAATCCATTTTCCGTCAAAAATCTTCTACGGAATCCATTTTCAGTCGAATAACTTCACAAAATCAATTTCTTTTGCATTTATTTTATTCATCCGTTTTCGACGGAATTTGTTTTCCGTCGAAAAATTTCACAAAATCAATTTGTTTTGCATTTATTTTATTCATCCGTTTTCGACGGAATACATTTTTCGTCAAAAATCTTCGACGGAATACATTTTGCGTCGAAAAACTTGATAAAATCAATTTCTTTTGCATTTATTTTATTCATCCATTTTCGACGGAATACATTTTCCGTCAAAAATCTTCGACGGAATACAATTTTCGTCGAAAAACTTGATAAAATCAATTTCTTTTGCATTTATTTTATTCATCCGTTTTCGACGGAATTCATTTTCTGTCAAAAATCTTCGACGAAATCCATTTTCCATCAAAAATCTTCTACGAAATTCATTTTTCGTCGAAAAACTTCAAAAAATCAATTTCTTTTGCATTTATTTTATTAATCCGTTTTCGACGCAATTCTTTTTCCGTCGAAAAACTTCACAAAATCAATTTCTTTTGCATTTATTTTATTCATCCGTTTTCGACGGAATACATTTTCCGTCAAAAATCTTCGACCGAATCCATTTTCCGTCGAAAAACTTCACAAAATCAATTTCTTTTGCATTTATTTTATTCATCCATTTTCGTTGGAATTCATTTTCCGTCAAAAATCTTCAACGGAATCCATTTTCCGTCAAAAATCTTCACAAAAACAATTTCTTTTGCATTTATTTTATTCATCCGTTTTCGACGAAATTTGTTTTCCGTCGAAAAACTTCACAAAATCAATTTCTTTTGCATTTATTTTATTCATCCGTTTTCGACGGAATACATTTTCGTCAAAAATGTTCGACGGAATCCATTTTTCATCGAAAAACTTCATAAAATCAATTTCTTATGCATTTATTTTATTCATCCATTTTCGACGGAATTCATTTTCCGTCAAAAATCTTCGACGGAATCCATTTTCCGTCGAAAAACTTCACAAAATCAATTTCTTTTGCATTTATTTTATTCATCCGTTTTCGAAGGAATTCATTTTCCATCAAAAATCTTCGACGGAAACCATTTTCCATCAAAAATCTTCTACGGAATCCATTTTCCGTCGAAAAACTTCATTTTCGACGGAATTCATTTTCCGTTAAAAATCTTCACAAAATCAATTTCTTTTACATTTATTTTATTAATCCGTTTTCGACGGAATACATTTTTCGTCGAAAAACTTGATAAAATCAATTTCTTTTGCATTTATTTTATTCATCAATTTTCGACGGAATTCATTTTCTGCCAAAAATCTTCGACGGAATACATTTTTCGTCGAAAAACTTCATAAAATCAATTTCTTTTGCATTTATTTTATTCATCCATTTTCGACGGTATTCGTTTTCCGTCCAAAATCTTCGACGAAATCCATTTTCGTCGAAAAACCTCACAAAATCAATTTCTTTTGCATTTATTTTATTCATCCATTTTCGACGGAATCCGTTTTTCGTCAAAAAACTTCACAATATCAATTTCTTTTGGTTTTATTTTATTCATCCATTTTCGATGGAATCCATTTTCCATAAAAAATCTTCGACGGAATTCATTTTCCGTCGAAAAACTTACAAAATCAATTTCTTTTGCATTTATTTTATTCATCCATTTTCGACGGAATCCGTTTTCCGTCGAAAAACTTCACAAAATCAATTTCTTTTGCATTTATTTTATTCATCCATTTTCGACAGAATACATTTTTCATCAAAAATGTTCGACGGAATCCATTTTTCATCGAAAAACATCATAAAATCAATTTCTTTTGCATTTATTTTATTCATCCGTTTTTGACGGAATTTGTTTTTCGTCGAAAAACTTCATAAAATCAATTTCTTTTGCATTTATTTTATTAATCCGTTTTCGATGGAATTCATTTGCCGTCAAAAATTTTCGACGGAATCCATTTTCCGTCAAAAATCTTCTACGGAATCCATTTTCAGTCGAATAACTTCACAAAATCAATTTCTTTTGCATTTATTTTATTCATCCGTTTTCGACGGAATTTGTTTTCCGTCGAAAAATTTCACAAAATCAATTTGTTTTGCATTTATTTTATTCATCCATTTTCGACGGAATACATTTTTCGTCAAAAGCCTTCGACGGAATACATTTTGCGTCGAAAAACTTGATAAAATCAATTTCTTTTGCATTTATTTTATTCATCCATTTTCGACGGAATTCATTTTCCGTCAAAAATCTTCGACGGAATACAATTTTCGTCGAAAAACTTGATAAAATCAATTTCTTTTGCATTTATTTTATTCATCCGTTTTCGACGGAATTCATTTTCTGTCAAAAATCTTCGACGAAATCCATTTTCCATCAAAAATCTTCTACGAAATTCATTTTTCGTCGAAAAACTTCAAAAAATCAATTTCTTTTGCATTTATTTTATTAATCCGTTTTCGACGCAATTCTTTTTCCGTCGAAAAACTTCACAAAATCAATTTCTTTTGCATTTATTTTATTCATCCGTTTTCGACGGAATACATTTTCCGTCAAAAATCTTCGACCGAATCCATTTTCCGTCGAAAAACTTCACAAAATCAATTTCTTTTGCATTTATTTTATTCATCCATTTTCGTTGGAATTCATTTTCCGTCAAAAATCTTCAACGGAATCCATTTTCCGTCAAAAATCTTCACAAAAACAATTTCTTTTGCATTTATTTTATTCATCCGTTTTCGACGAAATTTGTTTTCCGTCGAAAAACTTCACAAAATCAATTTCTTTTGCATTTATTTTATTCATCCGTTTTCGACGGAATACATTTTCGTCAAAAATGTTCGACGGAATCCATTTTTCATCGAAAAACTTCATAAAATCAATTTCTTATGCATTTATTTTATTCATCCATTTTCGACGGAATTCATTTTCCGTCAAAAATCTTCGACGGAATCCATTTTCCGTCGAAAAACTTCACAAAATCAATTTCTTTTGCATTTATTTTATTCATCCGTTTTCGAAGGAATTCATTTTCCATCAAAAATCTTCGACGGAAACCATTTTCCATCAAAAATCTTCTACGGAATCCATTTTCCGTCGAAAAACTTCATTTTCGACGGAATTCATTTTCCGTTAAAAATCTTCACAAAATCAATTTCTTTTACATTTATTTTATTAATCCGTTTTCGACGGAATACATTTTTCGTCGAAAAACTTGATAAAATCAATTTCTTTTGCATTTATTTTATTCATCAATTTTCGACGGAATTCATTCTCTGCCAAAAATCTTCGACGGAATACATTTTTCGTCGAAAAACTTCATAAAATCAATTTCTTTTGCATTTATTTTATTCATCCATTTTCGACGGTATTCGTTTTCCGTCCAAAATCTTCGACGAAATCCATTTTCGTCGGAAAAACCTCACAAAATCAATTTCTTTTGCATTTATTTTATTCATCCATTTTCGAAGGAATCCGTTTTTCGTCAAAAAACTTCACAATATCAATTTCTTTTGGTTTTATTTTATTCATCCATTTTCGATGGAATCCATTTTCCATAAAAAATCTTCGACGGAATCCATTTTCCGTCAAAAAACTTTACAAAATCAATTTCTTTTGCATTTATTTTATTCATCATTTTTCGACGGAATCCGTTTTCCGTCGAAAAACTTCTCAAAATCAATTTCTTTTGCATTTATTTTATTCATCCATTTTCGACAGAATACATTTTTCATCAAAAATGTTCGACGGAATCCATTTTTCATCGAAAAACTTCATAAAATCAATTTCTTTTGCATTTTTTTTATTCATCCGTTTTTGACGGAATTTGTTTTTGGTCGAAAAACTTCATAAAATCAATTTCTTTTGCATTTATTTTATTAATCCGTTTTCGATGGAATTCATTTGCCGTCAAAAATTTTCGACGGAATCCATTTTCCGTCAAAAATCTTCTACGGAATCCATTTTCAGTCGAATAACTTCACAAAATCAATTTCTTTTGCATTTATTTTATTCATCCGTTTTCGACGGAATTTGTTTTCCGTCGAAAAATTTCACAAAATCAATTTGTTTTGCATTTATTTTATTCATCCGTTTTCGACGGAATACATTTTTCGTCCAAAATCTTCGACGGAATACATTTTGCGTCGAAAAACTTGATAAAATCAATTTCTTTTGCATTTATTTTATTCATCCATTTTCGACGGAATTCATTTTCCGTCAAAAATCTTCGACGGAATACAATTTTCGTCGAAAAACTTGATAAAATCAATTTCTTTTGCATTTATTTTATTCATCCGTTTTCGACGGAATTCATTTTCTGTCAAAAATCTTCGACGAAATCCATTTTCCATCAAAAATCTTCTATGAAATTCATTTTTCGTCGAAAAACTTCAAAAAATCAATTTCTTTTGCATTTATTTTATTAATCCGTTTTCGACGCAATTCTTTTTCCGTCGAAAAACTTCACAAAATCAATTTCTTTTGCATTTATTTTATTCATCCATTTTCGACGGAATACATTTTCCGACAAAAATCTTCGACCGAATCCATTTTCCGTCGAAAAACTTCACAAAATCAATTTCTTTTGCATTTATTTTATTCATCCATGTTCGATGGAATTTATTTTCCGTCAAAAATCTTCGACGGAATCCATTTTCCGTCAAAAATCTTCACAAAATTAATTTCTTTTGCATTTATTTTATTCATCCGTTTTCGACGGAATTTGTTTTCCGTCGAAAAACTTCACAAAATCAATTTCTTTTGCATTTATTTTATTCATCCATTTTCGACGGAATACATTTTTCGTCAAAAATGTTCGACGGAATCCATTTTTCATCGAAAAACTTCATAATCAATTTCTTTTGCATTTATTTTATTCATCCGTTTTTGACGGAATTTGTTTTTCGTCGAAAAACTTCAGAAAATCAATTTCTTTTGCATTTATTTTATTAATCCGTTTTCGATGGAATTCATTTGCCGTCAAAAATTTTCGACGGAATCCATTTTCCGTCAAAAATCTTCTACGGAATCCATTTTCAGTCGAAAAACTTCACAAAATCAATTTCTTTTGCATTTATTTTATTCATCCGTTTTCGACGGAATTTGTTTTCCGTCGAAAAATTTCACAAAATCAATTTGTTTTGCATTTATTTTATTCATCCGTTTTCGACGGAATACATTTTTCGTCAAAAATCTTCGACGGAATACATTTTGCGTCGAAAAACTTGATAAAATCAATTTCTTTTGCATTTATTTTATTCATCCATTTTCGACGGAATTCATTTTCCGTCAAAAATCTTCGACGGAATACAATTTTCGTCGAAAAACTTGATAAAATCAATTTCTTTTGCATTTATTTTATTCATCCGTTTTCGACGGAATTCATTTTCTGTCAAAAATCTTCGACGAAATCCATTTTCCATCAAAAATCTTCTACGAAATTCATTTTTCGTCGAAAAACTTCAAAAAATCAATTTCTTTTGCATTTATTTTATTAACCCGTTTTCGACGCAATTCTTTTTCCGTCGAAAAACTTCACAAAATCAATTTCTTTTGCATTTATTTTATTCATCCGTTTTCGACGGAATACATTTTCCGTCAAAAATCTTCGACGGAATCCATTTTCCGTCAAAAATCTTCGACGGAATCCATTTTCCGTCGAAAAACTTCACAAAATCAATTTCTTTTGCATTTATTTTATTCATCCGTTTTCGACGGAATACATTTTCCGTCAAAAAATTTCGACCTAATCCATTTTCCGACGAAAAACTTCACAAAATCAATTTCTTTTCGATTTATTTTATTCATCCATGTTCGATGGAATTTATTTTCCGTCAAAAATCTTCGACGGAATCCATTTTCCGTCAAAAATCTTCACAAAATCAATTTCTTTTGCATTTATTTTATTCATCCATTTTCGACGCAATTCTTTTTCCGTTGAAAAACTTCACAAAATCAATTTCTTTTGCAATTATTTTATTCATCCGTTTTTGACGGAATTTGTTTTTCATCGAAAAACTTCAGAAAATCAATTTCTTTTGCATTTATTTTATTAATCCGTTTTCGATGGAATTCATTTGCCGTCAAAAATTTTCGACGGAATCCATTTTCCGTCAAAAATCTTCTACGGAATCCATTTTCAGTCGAAAAACTTCACAAAATCAATTTCTTTTGCATTTATTTTATTCATCCGTTTTCGACGGAATTTGTTTTCCGTCGAAAAATTTCACAAAATCAATTTGTTTTGCATTTATTTTATTCATCCGTTTTCGACGGAATACATTTTTCGTCAAAAATCTTCGACGGAATACATTTTGCGTCGAAAAACTTGATAAAATCAATTTCTTTTGCATTTATTTTATTCATCCATTTTCGACGGAATTCATTTTCCGTCAAAAATCTTCGACGGAATACAATTTTCGTCGAAAAACTTGATAAAATCAATTTCTTTTGCATTTATTTTATTCATCCGTTTTCGACGGAATTCATTTTCTGTCAAAAATCTTCGACGAAATCCATTTTCCATCAAAAATCTTCTACGAAATTCATTTTTCGTCGAAAAACTTCAAAAAATCAATTTCTTTTGCATTTATTTTATTAACCCGTTTTCGACGCAATTCTTTTTCCGTCGAAAAACTTCACAAAATCAATTTCTTTTGCATTTATTTTATTCATCCGTTTTCGACGGAATACATTTTCCGTCAAAAATCTTCGACGGAATCCATTTTCCGTCAAAAATCTTCGACGGAATCCATTTTCCGTCGAAAAACTTCACAAAATCAATTTCTTTTGCATTTATTTTATTCATCCGTTTTCGACGGAATACATTTTCCGTCAAAAAATTTCGACCTAATCCATTTTCCGACGAAAAACTTCACAAAATCAATTTCTTTTCGATTTATTTTATTCATCCATGTTCGATGGAATTTATTTTCCGTCAAAAATCTTCGATGGAATCCATTTTCCGTCAAAAATCTTCACAAAATCAATTTCTTTTGCATTTATTTTATTCATCCATTTTCGACGCAATTCTTTTTCCGTTGAAAAACTTCACAAAATCAATTTCTTTTGCAATTATTTTATTCATCCGTTTTTGACGGAATTTGTTTTTCATCGAAAAACTTCAGAAAATCAATTTCTTTTGCATTTATTTTATTAATCCGTTTTCGATGGAATTCATTTGCCGTCAAAAATTTTCGACGGAATCCATTTTTCGTCAAAAATCTTCTACGGAATCCATTTTCAGTTTTCAATTTCTTTTGCATTTATTTTATTCATCCGTTTTCGAAAAAAAACTTCACAAAATCAATTTCTTTTGCATTTATTTTATTCATCCGTTTTCGACGGAATTCATTTTCCGTCAAAATTCTTCGACGGAATACAATTTTCGTCGAAAAACCTGATAAAAATCAATTTCTTTTGCATTTATTTTATTCATCCGTTTTCGACGGAATTCATTTTCTGTCAAAAATCTTCGACGGAATCCATTTTCCATCAAAAATCTTCTACGAAATTCATTTTTCGTCGAAAAACTTCAAAAAATCAATTTCTTTTGCATTTATTTTATTAATCCGTTTTCGACGCAATTCTTTTTCCGAAAAACTTCACAAAATCAATTTCTTTTGCATTTATTTTATTCATCCGTTTTCGACGGAATACATTTTCCGTCAAAAATCTTCGACCGAATCCATTTTCCGTCGAAAAACTTCACAAAATCAATTTCTTTTGCATTTATTTTATTCATCCGTTTTCGATGGAATTCATTTTCCGTCAAAAATCTTCAACGGAATCCATTTTCCTTCAAAAATCTTCACAAAACAATTTCTTTTGCATTTATTTTATTCATCCGTTTTCGACGGAATTTGTTTTTTCCGTCGAAAAACTTCACAAAATCAATTTCTTTTGCATTTATTTTATTCATCCGTTTTCGACGGAATACATTTTCGTCAAAAATGTTCGACGGAATCCATTTTTCATCGAAAAACTTCATAAAATCAATTTCTTATGCATTTATTTTATTCATCCATTTTCGACGGAATTCATTTTCCGTCAAAAATCTTCGACGGAATCCATTTTCCGTCGAAAAACTTCACAAAATCAATTTCTTTTGCATTTATTTTATTCATCCGTTTTCGAAGGAATTCATTTTCCATCAAAAATCTTCGACGGAAACCATTTTCCATCAAAAATCTTCTACGGAATCCATTTTCTGTCGAAAAACTTCATTTTCGACGGAATTCATTTTCCGTTAAAAATATTCACAAAATCAATTTCTTTTACATTTATTTTATTAATCCGTTTTCGACGGAATACATTTTTCGTCAAAAAACTTGATAAAATCAATTTCTTTTGCATTTATTTTATTCATCAATTTTCGACGGAATTCATTTTCCGTCAAAAATCTTCGACGGAATACATTTTTCGTCGAAAAACTTTATAAAATCAATTTCTTTTGCATTTATTTTATTCATCCATTTTCGACGGTATTCGTTTTCCGTCCAAAATCTTCGACAGAATCCATTTTTCGTCGAAAAACTTCACAAAATCAATTTCTTTTGCATTTCTTTTATTCATCCGTTTTCGACGGAATTCATTTTCTGTCAAAAATCTTCGACGGAATCCATTTTCCATCAAAAATCTTCTACGAAATCCATTTTCCGTCGAAAAACTTCAAAAAATCAATTTCTTTTGCATTTATTTTATTAATCCGTTTTCGACGCAATTCTTTTTCCGTTGAAAAACTTCACAAAATCAATTTCTTTTGCATTTATTTTATTCATCCGTTTTCGACGGAATACATTTTCCGTCAAAAAATTTCGACCTAATCCATTTTCCGTCGAAAAACTTCACAAAATCAATTTCTTTTGCATTTATTTTATTCATCCATGTTCGAAGGAATTTACTTTCCGTCAAAAATCTTCGACGGAATCCATTTTCCGCCAAAAATCTTCACAAAATCAATTTCTTTTGCATTTATTTTATTCATCCATTTTCGACGGAATTTGTTTTCCGTCGAAAAACTTCACAAAATCAATTTATTTTGCATTTATTTTATTCATCCGTTTTCGACGGAATACATTTTCGTCAAAAATCGGGAATCCATTTTTCATCGAAAAACTTCATAAAATCAATTTCTTTTGCATTTATTTTATTCATCCGTTTTTGACGGAATTTGTTTTTCGTCGAAAAACTTCAGAAAATCAATTTCTTTTGCATTTATTTTATTAATCCGTTTTCGATGGAATTCATTTGCCGTCAAAAATTTTCGACGGAATCCATTTTCCATCAAAAATCTTCTACGAAATCCATTTTTCGTCGAAAAACTTCAAAAAATCAATTTCTTTTGCATTTATTTTATTCATCCGTTTTCGACGGAATTCTTTTTCCGTCGAAAAACTTCACAAAATCAATTTCTTTTGCATTTATTTTATTCATCCGTTTTCGAAGGAATACATTTTCCGTCAAAAATTTTCGACCTAATCCACTTTCCGTCAAAAAACTTCACAAAATCAATTTCTTTTGCATTTATTTTATTCATCCATGTTCGATGGAATTTATTTTCCGTCAAAAATCTTCGACGGAATCCATTTTCCGTCAAAAATCTTCACAAAATCAATTTCTTTTACATTTATTTTATTCATCCGTTTTCGACGGAATTTGTTTTCCGTCGAGAAACTTCACAAAATCAATTTCTTTTGCATTTATTTTATTCATCCATTTTCGACGGAATACATTTTTCGTCAAAAATGTTCGACGGAATCCATTTTTCATCGAAAAACTTCATAAAATCAATTTTTTTTGCATTTATTTTATTCATCCGTTTTTGACGGAATTTGTTTTTCGTCGAAAAACTTCAGAAAATCAATTTCTTTTGCATTTATTTTATTAATCAGTTTTCGATGGAATTCATTTGCCGTCAAAAATTTTCGACGGAATCCATTTTCCGTCAAAAATCTTCTACGGAATCCATTTTCAGTCGAAAAACTTCACAAAATCAATTTCTTTTGCATTTATTTTATTCATCCATTTTCGACGGAATTTGTTTTCCGTCGAAAAATTTCACAAAATCAATTTGTTTTGCATTTATTTTATTCATCCGTTTTCGACGGAATACATTTTTCGTCAAAAATCTTCGACGGAATACATTTTGCGTCGAAAAACTTGATAAAATCAATTTCTTTTGCATTTATTTTATTCATCCATTTTCGACGGAATTCATTTTCCGTCAAAAATCTTCGACGGAATACAATTTTCTTCGAAAAACTTGATAAAATCAATTTCTTTTGCATTTATTTTATTCATCCGTTTTCGACGGAATTCATTTTCTGTCAAAAATCTTCGACGGAATCCATTTTCCATCAAAAATCTTCTACGAAATTCATTTTTCGTCGAAAAACTTCAAAAAATCAATTTCTTTTGCATTTATTTTATTAATCCGTTTTCGACGCAATTCTTTTTCCGTCGAAAAACTTCACAAAATCAATTTCTTTTGCATTTATTTTATTCATCCGTTTTCGACGGAATACATTTTCCGTCAAAAATCTTCGACCGAATCCATTTTCCGTCGAAAAACTTCACAAAATCAATTTCTTTTGCATTTATTTTATTCATCCGTTTTCGATGGAATTCATTTTCCGTCAAAAATCTTCAACGGAATCCATTTTCCGTCAAAAATCTTCACAAAAACAATTTCTTTTGCATTTATTTTATTCATCCGTTTTCGACGGAATTTGTTTTCCGTCGAAAAACTTCACAAAATCAATTTCTTTTGCATTTATTTTATTCATCCGTTTTCGACGGAATACATTTTCGTCAAAAATGTTCGACGGAATCCATTTTTCATCGAAAATCTTCATAAAATCAATTTCTTATGCATTTATTTTATTCATCCATTTTCGACGGAATTCATTTTCCGTCAAAAATCTTCGACGGAATCCATTTTCCGTCGAAAAACTTCACAAAATCAATTTCTTTTGCATTTATTTTATTCATCCGTTTTCGAAGGAATTCATTTTCCATCAAAAATCTTCGACGGAAACCATTTTCCATCAAAAATCTTCTACGGAATCCATTTTCCGTCGAAAAACTTCATTTTCGACGGAATTCATTTTCCGTTAAAAATATTCACAAAATCAATTTCTTTTACATTTATTTTATTAATCCGTTTTCGACGGAATACATTTTTCGTCGAAAAACTTGATAAAATCAATTTCTTTTGCATTTATTTTATTCATCAGTGTAACGCCCTCCCTTGTATGCATCCAAGAGAGTCGTTTGCTAAGCGGAATTAGAGTCTTTAACGTCACATAAGCTACTATAGAATTCTTAATCAAGACTTCAAAGTCCGAAAAGCGTTTCAAAATTCTTATCACCTCTGTTTGGACGATAAAAAATATTTCAAGTGATTTAGAAAGAGCACATTGGGGGCTTCGCGTGCATATAAAATAATAATAAATCGGAGTTCGTTTGCTCATAAAAACACCACCCGTAAGGTGCACTGTTAAAAATTCAGCACTTAAGACATTCCAAAAATTCCTTTCGCAAACGTTTTCCCAAACAGCCGCGGTTCATAAAAGTTCAAGGTAAAATGGAGAGGATAAAGTCTACAGTCATCCAAGAGTATCAAAATATTAAGCATTACAGTCATCCAATCAATCAAACAGCAACAGTACAAGTCCATTCATCAGCAAGCAACAGCAAACATCACGTCTTCAAATGCTTTTACGTCCTCCTGCCATTTAGGAAAATAGCAGCCCCAAAGGGGTGAGAATAATCCCAGTAGTGTGGCAACAAAACCAATAATATAACAGTATTAACTAGGCACAAAATCATAAACAGTCACTTCAACATATCCTTGTTCCTTTTCCTTTTTCCTTTTAATCATATTCATATATATTGCGTATATAACGCCTTTCCTTTGCGCTTTTAGCACCGTCGTGCGCGCACTTCACAGTGGATATCATATACTCCTGGCACCTGAGCTCTGTGGATTCCAACTGTGGGCCTATGCGGACTGATGCCAAGTGTCCCATACCCTGGTACCTTAGGGATGCCTATATGATGCTTGCTCAAACACATGGTCCTGTACATAACTATTCTAAAAAGCAAGGCCTATATGATCTTGGTACATGCATGCCATGCTATGCTTTCACACACAAAACGTACAAAAATGCGGTATGATGTAAGGTGCATGCTTATATACTTTTCATATAGCCATCACGGCACATATACTTGTCATATACGTTATGCTGCCACATAACAACTTTACCTCATAATCATATGGCCATCACGGCACATTTTTATAGCCATCACGGCACATATTTGGCAGTTTTCTTTCATCATAAGGAACATAATTATTTTACGGAGTATGGAGCATCATGTCACAACTTTATACCAGTAGTCAATAGTCACATTAGGTAATATCGCCTGACACTTACCTTGTGTGCCTTAAACAATACCAAACAGCAGCGAAGTATCTCACTTCTTAAGCGCACCTAAATCAATTACAACCAATCATTTACAGCGGCGATTTACAGCAGAAACAGTGAGCATACAGCAGCGTTTTTACAGTAGAAACAGTGAGCATACGGCAGCGTTTTACATTAGAAACAGTGAGCATACAGCAGCATTTTACAGCAGAAAACAGTGACGTTTGTTCTTAAAACAGTGAGCAGAAAACAGTGAGTTGTTCTTTAAAACAGTGAGCAGAAAACAGTGACGTTTTCCTTAAAAACAGTGGGCAGAAACAATGACGTTTTACAGCAGGAAAACAGTAGCACCTTACAGCAGAAACAGTGACCATTTTCAAACAGAAACAGTGGCACTTTGGACATCAAAACAGTGGCAGAACAGTGGCATCAAACAGTGGCAGAAACAGTGGTATTTGAACGTTAAAACAGTGACATAAGTAGTGGTATTTGCATATCAAAACAGTGGCATGAATGGTAGCATTTGAACATTAAAACAGTGACATTAGTGGTGATATTTGCACATCAAAACAGTGGCATTAGTAGTGATTTTTGAACATTTAAACAGTGGCATAAATAGTGATTTTTGGACATTAAAACAGTGGCATAAATAGTGATTTTTGAGCATTAAAACAGTGGCATAAATAGTTGTGTTTGGACATCAAGATGGTGATTATTTTATGCAGAAACAGTGGCACATTAAGTACTAAAACAGTGAGCATTTTATGCAGAAACAGTGGCATGTGAGGCACTAAAACAGTGAGCATTTTATGCAGAAACAGTGGCATGTGAGGCACTAAAACAGTGAGCATTTTATGCAGAAACAGTGGCATGTGAGGCACTAAAACAGTAAGCATTTTATGCAGAAACAGTGGCATGTGAGGCACTAAAACAGTGAGCATTGTGTGCAGAAACAGTGGCATCAAAATGTTGATCTTGTCCAACCGAAACAGTGGCATATTTATCCTCAAAACAGTGGCACTTTTATACAAAACAGTGGCATCAAATCAAGCATAACCATGAGACTTTCATTCCATAACTTAAGCATACAAGTCATCATCAAATAGCTCCACCATTATACTTTCACCATGCTCATTCTTGAATCCAAAACAAAATAGAATCAAGGAGACATCTCATGCACACACATGGTTACACACAATGAAAGGAGTCTAAGTTCTAAGCTTACCTCTTGTAGCACACACTTCTTGGTCAAGGATCACACACCACACCTTCTAGCTTTACTACACCACAAGTTCACCCTTCCTAGGAGATGGCTTGTGCGCAAACAATGGTGAGGAGAACACTTTGGACAGCTTCCAAGAGTGAGGAACTAGGCTGGACAGTGAGGGAAAAGAGAAGAAAAAGCTTGCACTTGCTTGATGTTTTAGGCCACGGCTTTGAGAGTGTGAGGGAGGTGAGTTACCAAATTTTTTCTTTCTCCTATGGTTCCTACAATACACGGCTAGAGAGGTGAGGAGGAGGAAGGAAGTTGGCTGCACTTGTAAAGTGAGGACAGCCCTCTTGTGCGCACCACTTAAAGGGAAAGTGAGGAGAGGTTGGAATGATGAAGCATCATGGCAAATCTGATTTCTTGTGGAAGTGGGGCTGCAAACTTGGTCAAAACAAGCAAGGGGTTTGCTTCTTGCACACTCTAGGCACATGCAAGGAGGTGGGGGGAGTTGTCATCATGAGCACATGCAAGGTGGTTCTCTTGGTCAACAAGCTAGGCAGATTTGTGTCATAAGAAAATCTGATGTAAGTCCTCTCCATGTGCGCCTAAGGGAGGAGTATGCAGCCCAAAATAATGCTAAGGAGTACAAGTGTCTTCCATGCAATGAAGTTGAAGTCAAATGGTGCACATGCAAAGTGGTGAGGTGGCGGTCATGCATGGGGAAAGTTGGAAGATTTTCTAAGTCTTTTCTACCCTCTTATGCGCATGGATGAGGAGGGATGATACATCTAGCCATGTGGGTGTTCCTTGCTACACAAGACAGCCTTGTTGGACAAGGCTTAGGGAAGGTAAGAGTGGGTACAACATTGGGCTGAACAAGATTGATCCAAGGACCTCTTTGGGCCATCGACCAACACATACAAGGATCCAACAAGACAAGTTTGAAGATGACAAGTCCACACACTAGCCCACTTCCCAAGTCCAATAAACACTAAAGCCTTATAACACACAATCAAATTACTCATATGATTTTAATAAAAGTTTCACATGCCTACATATGTACTCTCCTAACATTTTAATTTAAATACTTCACCAACTTACCTTAGTCTCATCCAAGGGTAAAGGTCATGTAATTCGCAAGCCATCAAACATAAACCAAAAATCCGGATTCTACACATGCATCTATATCATATAATACTTATGTATTCTACTAATTATGTGGGATGTTACAATCAATTTTCGACGGAATTCATTTTCCGTCAAAAATCTTCGACGGAATACATTTTTCGTCGAAAAACTTCATAAAATCAATTTCTTTTGCATTTATTTTATTCATCCATTTTCGACGGTATTCGTTTTCCGTCCAAAATCTTCGACAGAATCCATTTTTCGTCGAAAAACTTCACAAAATCAATTTCTTTTGCATTTATTTTATTCATCCGTTTTCGACGGAATTCATTTTCTGTCAAAAATCTTCGACGGAATCCATTTTCCATCAAAAATCTTCTACGAAATCCATTTTCCGTCGAAAAACTTCAAAAAATCAATTTCTTTTGCATTTATTTTATTAATCCGTTTTCGACGCAATTCTTTTTCCGTTGAAAAACTTCACAAAATCAATTTCTTTTGCATTTATTTTATTCATCCGTTTTCGACGGAATACATTTTCCGTCAAAAAATTTCGACCTAATCCATTTTCCGTCGAAAAACTTCACAAAATCAATTTCTTTTGCATTTATTTTATTCATCCATGTTCGATGGAATTTATTTTCCGTCAAAAATCTTCGACGGAATCCATTTTCCGTCAAAAATCTTCACAAAATCAATTTCTTTTGCATTTATTTTATTCATCCATTTTCGACGGAATTTGTTTTCCGTCGAAAAACTTCACAAAATCAATTTCTTTTGCAATTATTTTATTCATCCATTTTCGACGGAATACATTTTTCGTCAAAAATGTTCGACGGAATCCATTTTTCATCGAAAAACTTCATAAAATCAATTTCTTTTGCATTTATTTTATTCATCCATTTTTGACGGAATTTGTTTTTCGTTGAAAAACTTCAGAAAACCAATTTCTTTTGCATTTATTTTATTAATCCGTTTTCTATGGAATTCATTTGCCGTCAAAAATTTTCGACGGAATCCATTTTCCGTCAAAAATCTTCTACGGAATCCATTTTCAGTCGAAAATCTTCACAAAACCAATTTCTTTTGCATTTATTTTATTCATCCGTTTTCGACGGAATTTGTTTTCCGTCGAAAAACTTCACAAAATCAATTTATCTTGCATTTATTTTATTCATCCGTTTTCGACGGAATACATTATTCGTCAAAAATCTTCGACGGAATACATTTTGCGTCGAAAAACTTGATAAAATCAATTTCTTTTGCATTTATTTTATTCATCCATTTTCGACGGAATTCATTTTTCGTCAAAAATCTTCGACGGAATACAATTTTCGTCGAAAAACTTGATAAAATCAATTTCTTTTGCATTTATTTTATTCATCCGTTTTCGACGGAATTCATTTTCTGTCAAAAATCTTCGACGGAATCCATTTTCCATCAAAAATCTTCTACGAAATTCATTTTTCGTCGAAAAACTTCAAAAAATTAATTTCTTTTGCATTTATTTTATTAATCCGTTTTCGACGCAATTCTTTTTCCGTCGAAAAACTTCACAAAATCAATTTCTTTTGCATTTATTTTATTAATCCGTTTTCGACGGAATACATTTTCCGTCAAAAATCTTGAACGGAATCCATTTTCCGTCAAAAATCTTCGACGGAATCCATTTTCCGTCGAAAAACTTCACAAAATCAATTTCTTTTGCATTTATTTTATTCATCCGTTTTCGACGGAATACATTTTCCGTCAAAAAATTTCGACCTAATCCATTTTTTCCGTCGAAAAACTTCACAAAAATCAATTTCTTTTCGATTTCTTTTCGATTTATTTTATTCATCCATGTTCGATGGAATTTATTTTCCGTCAAAAATCTTCGACGGAATCCATTTTCCGTCAAAAATCTTCACAAAATCAATTTCTTTTGCATTTATTTTATTCATCCGTTTTCGACGCAATTCTTTTTCCGTTGAAAAACTTCACAAAATCAATTTCTTTTGCAATTATTTTATTCATCCGTTTTTGACGGAATTTGTTTTTCATCGAAAAACTTCAGAAAATCAATTTCTTTTGCATTTATTTTATTAATCCGTTTTCGATGGAATTCATTTGCCGTCAAAAATTTTCGACGGAATCCATTTTCCGTCAAAAATCTTCTACGGAATCCATTTTCAGTCGAAAAACTTCACAAAATCAATTTCTTTTGCATTTATTTTATTCATCCGTTTTCGACGGAATTTGTTTTCCGTTGAAAAACTTCACAAAATCAATTTATTTTGCATTTATTTTATTCATCCGTTTTCAACGGAATACATTTTTCGTCAAAAATCTTCGACGGAATACATTTTACGTCGAAAAACCTGATAAAATCAATTTCTTTTGCATTTATTTTATTCATCCATTTTCGACGGAATTCATTTTCCGTCAAAAATCTTCGACGGAATCCATTTTCCGTCGAAAAACTTCACAAAATCAATTTCTTTTGCATTTATTTTATTCATCCGTTTTCGACGGAATTCATTTTCTGTCAAAAATCTTCGACGGAATCCATTTTCCATCAAAAATCTTCTACGGAATCCATTTTCCGTCGAAAAACTTCAAAAAATCAATTTCTTTTGCATTTATTTTATTAATCCGTTTTCGACGCAATTCTTTTTCCGTTGAAAAACTTCACAAAATCAATTTCTTTTGCATTTATTTTATTCATCCGTTTTCGACGGAATACATTTTCCGTCAAAAAAATTCGACCTAATCCATTTTCCGTCGAAAAACTTCACAAAATCAATTTCTTTTGCATTTATTTTATTCATCCATGTTTGATGGAATTTATTTTCCGTCAAAAATCTTCGACGGAATCCATTTTCCGTCAAAAATCTTCACAAAATCAATTTCTTTTGCATTTATTTTATTCATCAGTTTTCGACGGAATTTGTTTTCCGTGGAAAAACGTCACAAAATCAATTTCTTTTGCATTTATTTTATTCATCCATTTTCGACGGAATACATTTTTCGTCAAAAATGTTCGACGGAATCCATTTTTCATCGAAAAACTTCATAAAATCAATTTCTTTTGCATTTATTTTATTCATCCGTTTTTGACGGAATTTGTTTTTCGTAGAAAAACTTCAGAAAATCAATTTCTTTTGCATTTATTTTATTTATCCGTTTTCGATGGAATTCATTTGCCGTCAAAAAATTTTGACGGAATCCATTTTCCGTCAAAAATCTTCTACGGAATCCATTTTCAGTCGAAAAACTTCACAAAATCAATTTCTTTTGCATTTATTTTATTCATCCGTTTTCGACGGAATTTTTCATCGAAAAACTTCACAAAATCAATTTATTTTGCATTTATTTTTTTCATCCGTTTTCGACAGAATACATTTTTCGTCAAAAATCTTCGACGGAATACATTTTGCGTCGAAAAACTTGATAAAATAAATTTCTTTTGCATTTATTTTATTCATCCATTTTCGACGGAATTCATTTTCCGTCAAAAATCTTCGACGGAATACAATTTTCGTCGAAAAACTTGATAAAATCAATTTCTTTTGCATTTATTTTATTCATCCGTTTTTGACGGAATTCATTTTCTGTCAAAAATCTTCGACGAAATCCATTTTCCATCAAAAATCTTCTACGAAATTCATTTTTCGTCGAAAAACTTCAAAAAATCAATTTCTTTTGCATTTATTTTATTAATCCGTTTTCGACGCAATTCTTTTTCCGTCGAAAAACTTCACAAAATCAATTTCTTTTGCATTTATTTTATTCATCCGTTTTCGACGGAATACATTTTCCGTCAAAAATCTTCGACCGAATCCATTTTCCGTCGAAAAACTTCACAAAATCAATTTCTTTTGCATTTATTTTATTCATCCGTTTTCGATGGAATTCATTTTCCGTCAAAAATCTTCAACGGAATCCATTTTCCGTCAAAAATCTTCACAAAAACAATTTCTTTTGCATTTATTTTATTCATCCGTTTTCGACGGAATTTGTTTTCCGTCGAAAAACTTCACAAAATCAATTTCTTTTGCATTTATTTTATTCATCCGTTTTCGACGGAATACATTTTCGTCAAAAATGTTCGACGGAATCCATTTTTCATCGAAAAACTTCATAAAACCAATTTCTTATGCATTTATTTTATTCATCCATTTTCGACGGAATTCATTTTCCGTCAAAAATCTTCGACGGAATCCATTTTCCGTCGAAAAACTTCACAAAATCAATTTCTTTTGCATTTATTTTATTCATCCGTTTTCGACGGAATTCATTTTCTGTCAAAAATCTTCGACGGAATCCATTTTCATCAAAAATCTTCTACGAAATCCATTTTCCGTCGAAAAACTTCAAAAAATCAATTTCTTTTGCATTTATTTTATTAATCTGTTTTCGACGGAATCCAATTTCCGTCAAAAATCTTCACAAAATCAATTTCTTTTGCATTTATTTTATTCATCCGTTTTCGACGGAATTTGTTTTCCGTCGAAAAACTTCACAAAATCAATTTCTTTTGCATTTATTTTATTCATCCGTTTTCGACGGAATACATTTTTCGTCAAAAATGTTCGACAGAATCCATTTTTCATCGAAAAACTTCATAAAATCAATTTCTTTTGCATTTATTTTATTCATCCGTTTTTGACGGAATTTGTTTTTCGTTGAAAAACTTCAGAAAATCAATTTCTTTTGCATTTATTTTATTAATCCGTTTTCGATGGAATTCATTTGCCGTCAAAAATTTTCGACGGAATCCATTTTCCGTCGAAAAACTTCACAAAATCAATTTCTTTTGCATTTATTTTATTCATCCGTTATCGACGGAATTTGTTTTCTGTCGAAAAACTTCACAAAATCAATTTATTTTCCATTTATTTTATTCATCCGTTTTCGACGGAATACATTTTCCGTCAAAAATCTTCGACGGAATCCATTTTCCGTCGAAAAACTTCCAAAATCAACTTCTTTTGCATTTATTTTATTCATCCGTTTTCGACGGAATACATTTTCCGTCAAAAAATTTCGACCTAATCCATTTTCCGTCGAAAAACTTCACAAAATCAATTTCTTTTCCATTTATTTTATTCATCCATGTTCGATGGAATTTATTTTCCGTCAAAAATCTTCGACGGAATCCATTTTCCGTCAAAAATCTTCACAAAATCAATTTCTTTTGCATTTATTTTATTCATCCGTTTTCGACGGAATTTGTTTTCCGTCGAAAAACTTCACAAAATCAATTTCTTTTGCATTTATTTTATTCATCCGTTTTCGACGGAATACATTTTTCGTCAAAAATGTTCGACGGAATCCATTTTTCATCGAAAAACTTCATAATCAATTTCTTTTGCATTTATTTTATTCATCCGTTTTTGACGGAATTTGTTTTTCGTCGAAAAACTTCAGAAAATCAATTTCTTTTGCATTTATTTTATTAATCCGTTTTCGATGGAATTCATTTGCCGTCAAAAATTCTCGACGGAATCCATTTTCCGTCAAAAATTTTCTACGGAATCCATTTTCAGTCAAAAACTTCACAAAATCAATTTCTTTTGCATTTATTTTAAATCTTTTCGACGGAATTTTTTTCCGTCGAAAAACTTCACAAAATCAATTTCTTTTGCATTTATTTTATTCATCCGTTTTCGACGGAATTTTTTTCGTTTTCCGTACATTTTGCGTCGAAAAACTTCACAAAATCAATTTCTTTTGCATTTATTTTATTCATCCGTTTTCGACGGAATACATTTTTCGTCAAAAAAATCTTCGACGAAATACATTTTGCGTCGAAAAACTTGATAAAATCAATTTCTTTTGCATTTATTTTATTCTCAAAAATCTTCGAAAAACTTCAAAAAATCAATTTCTTTTGCATTTATTTTATTAATCAGTTTTCGACGGATACATTTTCCGTCGAAAAACTTCACAAAATCAATTTCTTTTGCATTTATTTTATTCATCCATTTTCGATGGAATTCATTTTTCGTCAAAAATCTTCGACGGAATCCATTTTTCATCGAAAAACTTCACAAAATCAATTTCTTTTGCATTTATTTTATTCATCCGTTTTTGACGGAATTTGTTTTTCGTCGAAAAACTTCAGAAAATCAATTTCTTTTGCATTTATTTTATTAATCCGTTTTCGATGGAATTCATTTGCCGTCAAAAATTCTCGACGGAATTTTTCCGTCAAAAATCTTCTACGGAATCCATTTTCAGTCGAAAAACTTCACAAAATCAATTTCTTTTGCATTTATTTTATTCATCCGTTTTCGACGGAATTTGTTTTCCGTCGAAAAACTTCACAAAATCAATTTATTTTGCATTTATTTTATTCATCCATTTTCGACGGAATACATTTTTCGTCAAAAATCTTCGACGAAATACATTTTGCGTCGAAAAACTTGATAAAATCAATTTCTTTTGCATTTATTTTATTCATCCATTTTCGACGGAATTCATTTTCCGTCAAAAATCTTCGACGGAATACAATTTTCGTCGAAAAACTTGATAAAATCAATTTCTTTTGCATTTATTTTATTCATCCGTTTTCGATGGAATTCACTTTCTGTCAAAAATCTTCGACGGAATCCATTTTCCATCAAAAATCTTCTACGAAATTCATTTTTCGTCGAAAAACTTCAAAAAATCAATTTCTTTTGCATTTATTTTATTAATCCGTTTTCGACGCACTTCTTTTTCCGTCGAAAAACTTCACAAAATCAATTTCTTTTGCATTTATTTTATTCATCCGTTTTCGACGGAATACATTTTCCGTCAAAAATCTTCGACGGAATACATTTTCCGTCAAAAAACTTCGACGGAATCCATTTTCGTCGAAAAACTTCACAAAATCAATTTCTTTTGCATTTATTTTATTCATCCGTTTTCGATGGAATTCATTTTCCGTCAAAAATCTTCAACGGAATCCATTTTCCGTCAAAAATCTTCACAAAAACAATTTCTTTTGCATTTATTTTATTCATCCGTTTTCGACGGAATACATTTTCCGTCAAAAAATTTCGACCTAATCCATTTTCCGTCGAAAAACTTCACAAAATCAATTTCTTTTGCATTTATTTTATTCATCCATGTTCGTTGGAATTTATTTTCCGTCAAAAATCTTCGACGGAATCCATTTTCCGTCAAAAATCTTCACAAAATCAATTTCTTTTGCATTTATTTTATTCATCCGTTTTCGACGGAATTTGTTTTCCGTCGAAAAACTTCACAAAAGCAATTTCTTTTGCATTTATTTTATTCATCCGTTTTCGACGGAATACATTTTTCGTCAAAAATGTTCGACGGAATCCATTTTTCATCGAAAAACTTCATAAAATCAATTTCTTTTGCATTTATTTTATTCATCCGTTTTTGACGGAATTTGTTTTTCGTTGAAAAACTTCAGAAAATCAATTTCTTTTGCATTTATTTTATTAATCCGTTTTCGATGGAATTCATTTGCCGTCAAAAATTTTCGACGGAATCCATTTTCCGTCAAAAATCTTCTACGGAATCCATTTTCAGTCGAAAAACTTCACAAAATCAATTTCTTTTGCATTTATTTTATTCATCCGTTTTCGACGGAATTTGTTTTCCGTCGAAAAACTTCACAAAATCAATTTATTTTGCATTTATTTTATTCATCCATTTTCGACGGAATACATTTTTCGTCAAAAATCTTCGACGGAATATATTTTGCGTCGAAAAACTTGATAAAATCAATTTCTTTTGCATTTATTTTATTCATCCATTTACGACGGAATTCATTTTTCGTCAAAAATCTTCGACGGAATACAATTTTCGTCGAAAAACTTGATAAAATCAATTTCTTTTGCATTTATTTTATTCATCCGTTTTCGACGGAATTCATTCTCTGTCAAAAATCTTCGACGGAATCCATTTTCCATTAAAAATCTTCTACGAAATTCATTTTTCGTCGAAAAACTTCAAAAAATCAATTTCTTTTGCATTTATTTTATTAATCCGTTTTCGACGCAATTCTTTTTCCGTCGAAAAACTTCACAAAATCAATTTCTTTTGCATTTATTTTATTCATCCGTTTTCGACGGAATACATTTTCCGTCAAAAATCTTCGACGGAATCCATTTTCCGTCCAAAATCTTCGACGGAATCCATTTTCCGTCGAAAAACTTCACAAAATCAATTTCTTTTGCATTTATTTTATTCATCCGTTTTCGACGAAATACATTTTCCGTCAAAAAATTTCGACCTAATCCATTTTCCGTCGAAAAACTTCACAAAATCAATTTCTTTTCCATTTATTTTATTCATCCATGTTCGATGGAATTTATTTTCCGTCAAAAATCTTCGACGGAATCCATTTTCCGTCAAAAATTTTCACAAAATCAATTTCTTTTGCATTTATTTTATTCATCCGTTTTCGACGGAATTTGTTTTCCGTCGAAAAACTTCACAAAATCAATTTCTTTTGCATTTATTTTATTCATCCGTTTTCGACGGAATACATTTTTCGTCAAAAATGTTCGATGGAATCCATTTTTCATCGAAAAACTTCATAAAATCAATTTCTTTTGCATTTATTTTATTCATCCGTTTTTGACGGAATTTGTTTTTCGTCGAAAAACTTCAGAAAATCAATTTTTTTGCATT
>JAVKPL010005790.1:0-24447 GCA_032173675.1 Gastrolobium villosum | reverse complement strand
GTGTTTTGTCCTGCCTCTTCGGCTTCAGTTACATGCTAGTCATCCCACACTGCTGAGGGGGATGACATCTTAGGGCTGATCTTTATCTCCTTGCTGATGGAGATCTTGTATATTAGTTTATTTTTCTTTTTCGTATTTTTAAGTTATTTTGTGTTGGTATATTTTTCTCTGATGTTTTATTGTGTGCATTATAGTTTCTTCTATATGCCACTATTTGTTTTATTGTGCAGGATTTTCTTCCTTCTTGGGGTTTAATTATTGCTGAGGACAGCAATGCTCTAAATCTGGGAATGGTTGGCTTGCACCTTAGAACTGCAATTCTTCTATCAGGGGAGATATTCTAACTCTTTTAATTTTCTTAGTTATTTTGTGTGCTATATAAAAAAAAATGTGTTATCCCAGGTTTAAATGTGCTCATCTTGTTAATGTACATGATTGAATTTTAGGAAATATATTGTATGACTTTCTAGCATAACATTGCATAGGCATAATTGGATTGCATGATTGCTCGTTTATCTGAGTTAAGATTGTGAATTCTGATAATGTCTGAAGTCAATTTTCTTGAGTCTGCATTGATACCATAACTGTGAGGTTTTGAGCCTAAACACTGAAACTTTTGTTGAGAGGCCTCACTGTTGTAATACTCTAGAACTTGATTTGTTTCTCTATTCTGCATGCATTGATTGATATGATAAAGGCATTTTGTTCTTATTTGCTATTGGCCAAAATAAACCAACTGTATGAGATTTTCCCTTGCTAGCCCTTTTGAGCCTGAACTTAATTCTTGATAAATGACCTGTGGCTTGATTGATGACTTAGCTTATATCCATTTTTCGTGACTTAGCTTGATTGAGATTGAATCATTGAATGTGTTGAAAATAAAATAAAGAAATTGAGGTAAGCTCCACAATGGTCAAGTAATTAAGGGATGAAAAAAAAAGTCATCTATGCCCTAAAAAAAAAAAAAAAGAGAGAGTGAAGAGAAAGGGAAAAATGAAAAAGGGTAAAGTGAAAAGCAAGAAAAGGAAAAAAATAAAAGGTGGTTGGAAGGAATTAATTCCCGAAATTCTGTGGGAATGTTAGTGGAGCAAAACAACTGATTGAATATGTTAAAAGTGAAATAATATCAGTTTTCAATCTCTTGGTTGTTTGAGCTACTATCCAAATTTTTCTACCTATTACCCCGGACAAGTTACAACCTGTGAAGTCCTTTTGATCAATTGATGCATGTGTTTGATTCTTCAATTTTAAGAATTTTAGAATATAATCAAGCATATGGTAGTGTTATGGCTTTGAGTAATTGAGTGTTCATGATACCCTTAAACACTGAGTGTTGAGTGAACATTATTTATCTGTGTGAGGGGTAATCAATGTAGACTTGTATATTTAAGAAGCTGATGGCATTATTGGAAATTCATGATATTGAGTCAGGCATGCATGGCATACTGTATCTGATAGTGTCTATGATTGTTATGTTGGATTAAATGAATATTTCCTGGATTAAGTCTTTTACATTGCTGGGGACAGCAACGTTTAAATCTGGGAATGGTTTGATGTGCCTCTGACAAGTGTGATTTTTCCGTGATAAAATTGACAGGAATTGAGTCATAACAGAGCAATTTAAATACATATTTGCTAATTATATTGATTCTTTGAATGTCAATAATACTCACCTTTTAATTGTATTTTTACAGGAAAAATAAGTGAAGAATTATAAAAAGCCTGTTAATGCAATTCTACACGGGTGCAGCACACTACAAGTCCCAGAAGCATGGCGCGGACCAGCACTAAACTGGCGCAAACCCGCGCCAGTTTACGAACTTTGCAGCGAAGGCACCAAAGTGGCGCGAGGTAGCACCAAAGTAGCGCCACCTAGCGCCATAACACAGAACCTTGGCGCAACCTAGCGCCCACACATGAAGAAAATGGCGCAAGCTAGCGCCACAACAAGCCAAAAGTGCAAAAAAATCCCACGCCAACTAGCGCCCAAATTTGCAAAGAATGGCGCTAGCTAGCGCCAAATTTACAAGGAGAGTGGCGCTAGCTAGCGCCCCATACAAGGGGAAAAGGCGCGGCGCAACCTTGCGCCAATCCGGCGCCAACCGGCGCCGGTTTGCGGGACGGATCTCTGTGTTTTCTGAGGGGCACTTTTGGAAAGGAAATAAAACATTATAAAAGCACCTCTTATGCAACTAGGTCAACAGAAATACACAGATAGATTCTGAAAATTCTGAGATTCAGAGAGAGACACAGAAGAGGCAGATCTGGAGAGGCAGGGAGGAGAGACTGGAGGCGTTCTTCGTTCTTCATCTCTTTTCTAGTATTTCTTTATCTTCTATTTAATTTTATGTTGAATTTTAGATCAGCGATCAGTATGTTGATCGGCTAGATCATTTTTATTGTAGTCAGGGTCACGATCCATATGTGAACCCTTGACATGAAGGATTGATTTGTGATTTTTAATTTATATAATTATCTTTATCTTTACTCTGTGCGAATTTTATATTCCCTTTATTAGAATTGATCAATCTGATAGTTGGGGATATTCTGAGGATCAAAATCCTAGATAGGAATATTGGGGTTTTGATCTCGAAAGGGGGTGAGATAACAATCTGTATGCGTGCTAGAAATAGACGTGTATATGATTGCAGATGCTTAAATTATCACGCCCATTGCTTGATCCCATGAGAAACATTGCAAGGAATTGGGGTTTCTCATGGGATTAAAGGGTTAACCCTGCAAGGAATTGAGGGTTAACTATTAAATCTTTTAGATGATAATTTATCTGAGTAATTGTATAAATGATTTTTATAAATCAATCCGGAGTAAAAAGCGGGGATCATTTGGTGAATGAACCCTGGCTACAATACTTAGCAATTCTTTCACATGATCTTCTAAGACTTGACGTCGTTCTGAGCTGAGATTCCTCTTCTTCTGGGCTACCGGCTTTGATCCCGGGTATACAGAAAGCTTATGGCAGCAGAAGCTCGGGTCCACCCCGGGAATGTCAGATGACCTCCAAGCGAAGACATCGTGGTTACGATCGAGGCATGCAACCAGGCTACGTTTATCGTCTGGTTCCAAGTCTTTGCCAATTTTAGTGGCCTGTCCTGGTTCGCCAATATTTATTTCCTCTAGTTCCCCTTCCGGCTCTGGTCGCGGCATCTGTTCCTCATCTCGCATATCGAAGTCGACCATGTGAACCGACCTGTGTGGTGTGGGGTTGTTGCCGGGCTGTCTGATTCCGGCAGAAGTACTAGGATCCCTTGTCACCATACGGACAGATCTGAAATAGCAGTCCCGAGATTCTTTCTGGTCTCCAGCTATAGTGAGCACCGTACCCTGTTTGGAGATCATTTTGAGCTTTTGGTGCTTGGTTGAGATCAACATATCCCAATCGTGGATGGTCGGCCTCCCCAGAATCATATTGTATTCAGAGGGGAAGTCGGCCACGATGAACCTCACTCTTTCAGACCTGTATGCCTCCTTGGTGCCTAATGTCAATCGCAAATCAATGTACCCTTTGGGTATGGTATCTTGCCCATTAAACGCAATTAAAGCCGTGTTACAAGGCCAGAGATCTTCCTCGTCGAGGTTCATTTTTTTGAAGGCCTGCCATAGAATGACGTCAGCACAACTCCCATTATCTAAGAAGATTTTCTTCACCCTGCAATTCACCAATGTCCCAGTGATGACCAACCCGTCTACATGGCCTGGTATCACGTCGTCCAGTTCCTTCCTTGTGAAATACAGTAACGGTGGTTCTGGCTCTTCTTCTTTGAACTTAGGACGTTCTCTGATGGAGAGTACCTCCCTGAGGTACTTTCGCCGGGCATTCATAGTGTCTCCGCCACCACCAAACGCGCCACTGATAACATTGCATTCGAATTCTGGTTCCTGGAATTCTTCGTCATCGCGAGCCTGCTTGTTGCCGCGATTCTCGTCTTTAAATTTCTTATCATTAGACTGGTTGACAAACTTGCCTCATCTTCTCTTCCGATTTCTCCATCCTTGAGTGCGGATGAGGTACTGACGCAATTTTCCTTCTCGGATATATTTTTCAATGGCATCACGAAGGTCCCAACATTCATCCGTGGAGTGTCCTGGGCCGTCGTGGAATGCACAGTACCGGGATTGGTCAAGGCCGGCTGGATGTTGTAATGGCCGGGGTTTCTCCACCGTCTTCATTTCTGTGGAGGCCACCTCGCGCCAAATCTGCGACCGAGGAGCATTCAGTGGGGCATATTTCTCATATCGCCCTCGAGCTGGAAAGCGCTCTTCTGGCTTTTTCCCGCGCAGATCTCCCGGCCTCCTGGGCCCTTGCTTATCTGCCTGACCCGGATGATGTTTCTGGTCAACATTCTCCAGCTCCATCTGTTCGAGTTCTAAATATTTTTTAGAACGCGTATTGAACTCGACTAAGGTCCGGGGTGGGTCCTTGTAAATCGATTTGGCCAGTCTAGAGGTGCCATGAAGCCCGGCGATCACCAGATGTAAGTGAACATTTTCTGATAATCCAGGCACTTGGAGGGCGGCCAGTTTGAACCGATCTAGGTACCTCTGCAGAGTCTCTCCAGATTGCTGTTTAATTTTGCCTAAGGCAAACTCTGATTTTGGCTGCTTTTTACTGGTGGCAAAGTTCAACAGGAATCGCCCACCGAATTCTTCGAAAGATCGAATGGACCCCGCTGGTAAGGATGAAAACCATGTCTGTGCCGCCCCGGTTAGTGTTGTTGCAAAGAGTCTAGTAATCAGAGGCTCTTCGATGCCTTTGATATACATAGCTGTGTCAAACGCATCCAGATGCACCTGCGGATCTTGGGTGCCATCATATTTGACCAGCTCGGATAGGTTTAAATTGTCTGGATAGGGAGCCTCCACTATTTCATTTGAGAAGGGGCTGTCATTGTACAACCCCCTGTTGTATTTCCTCCTGTACACTCCGGCAACGTTATCCGGGCTATGTTGCAGAGGTCGGTGTATTGCAGCCGCGTTGCCATCTGCTTGCATATCCTGTGCGCCCAGATGCCTAGGCATCCGAGGCATCTGGTTAGGATCCAGGTTTCCTTGCCCCCCTTGCCGTGGTCCCTGTAAGCCGGATCTTGGTACCCCAATTGCTGAATTTGGATTTACGGGGATTCTGGTAGTGGCAGGCTCCACCGTTCGCCGATCCTCCATGCGAGGGCTCGAGTGGCGTAGATCTGTAACTACGCAATTGACAGCTCTGACCGGATCTGGGTTAGTCATCTGTCAGATCCGGGCCTCTAGCTCGCGGATCTGCGTCGCAACCGCCTGTCTCTGCAGTTCGCTCCGGCGTTCCCACTCCTCAATCCGGCGTAGGAGGGCATCCATGGCCAGATTCGGGCCTTGTCGGCCAAGTTCATCTATGGGCTGCAACCCCTGCATATAAGGTGCATCAGGGTTGCAGGCCGGAGTGGATGCTGAGTCAGAGTGCACCTCGCTGATGTGCACGGCATCTGGATCTGGGATCGGTGGTGGGAGCTGATCATGATCTGCTACTTCCCGATCCTCCTCCTGATTGGACGTCAAAGGCTGACGGAAGCCACTTCTTGTGGTTCTCACCATCGCTCCTTTTGGTAATTTTAGGGTTCGTGGGTTCGATCCCCACAGACGGCGCCAATGTTCTGCCTGTGGCAGATGTGTCCAACGTAGGTTGGATGATTGATCTTGGATTCAGATGTTCCTCTCTGGACATCTATGGATTAGGTATCTGGGAGGAACGTGGATCACTGACACTGACCTAGGCGTCTGCCTCCAAGGTGTGTGTGTGTGATATCCAATGACTAGGTTTAGAAAATGTGTAGCGGGCTTGAGTCCAGCCCATAAGTCCAGCCCATAACAATATCAAACGCTAAACTTGATTCCTAGAATCTCAATAATAATATTTTATCAATTCTTAGTTTCTTAACCATTTTTTAATACTTTTAAAATTAAAACTACAAAAATCTTGAGATATCCCTCACTTTTAAGCGTAAAACTAAATTTTCATTTTACATGTTGTTTTCATTAGTTTTTAAATACTTGGGTTAAATAAATAAAGTTCTCTCCTAAGTTCCTATAAACCAACTTAGTTTAAAACTCACTTTTACAGTTTTCCTAAATCTAAGTACATTTTTGTCTTTTCAATACTGAGTGTGATAAACACATTGTTAATTTTTCATCTTTTAGTATGTTAAACTAGACTCTATTACCTTTCCAATAAGGTATCACACGCCTCAATTGGAGTTCTTTAGCTCCGGTTATAACCATTTGAAGTTGGACAAGCAAAGCTGCCAACCAACTCCAAACAGAGCACCAAACATCCCTCACCATTTATGCGATTCCCAACGATTTACTAAACCAAATACTCTCAAATTTGATATATCATAAGCCTAATTTGAGTAAGAATTAAGGGATATATCGTTTTTTAAGAAGGGGCCTGAACAGCCCCTGCACATGATCAGTCAGGGCAGTCTTCACTCCCTGCAATCTACAGAATGCTATAGAACTCTAAATGACACCAAATTTTGGGAAAACATAGCTGACATCTCAACCTTTAAAATGAGGTATAGCACGTCCCAATTGGACATCTGTAGAGGGAGATATGCTCTCCCAAATTTAACCTAAAAACTAATCATTTCTTAAAAAATTCGACGGCATCTCCTTTGTTTTATTAGCTAATCCCACTTTACCAAGATAATAAAAGTGTACCTAATTCACAAGGGTGGCACACAAGGATAACAAACCTTGATGCTCTTACAATCATATTTACATCATTTACTTGATTAACTTACAATGTAATCCACACTTAGTTATTAACCCTTTTGATACTAATTTCAAACACATATTTCAATTTCATGCCTTTCAAATCCTTGAACAATATCATAACCTAGAATAGGCCTATTTCCCTTCCATCACATACATGCATCATTAAATTACACGAGGTTCATACTTCTTTAATTACATTAATCCAACATCAAATTTAACTACTAATCAAATGCTCCAAATACAATAATAATTATACAATCACTAGGCTTAGCCAAGATACAATATAAACAACAAAAGCATGGTACATGTAATATAATATGTTCATGTTCTAAGTCTAACCTATACAAAATAATTCAAAATGCAAAATGGCATGTTATCCCCCTGCACTCCACATGATAGGGTTGATCCCGAAATAATAGGGGCATGATCATCTTATTAAGATGAGACGAGATGCCTATCAATCCTTCAAATTTTTATGTTTTTTTAAGAATTTTTTATTTATTTATTAGTTTAGTACTTATTATCAGCATGTTTACAATATTTTGATAATTTTAAGATTTTTATTTATTATTAAGAACAAATCAAAAGGAAGTACATACAAGTCAATGATTAATAAGTTTTAACCTTAAATTAGCGCTTTAGATAATTAACTTTTTTTAATTCATTGAGCCAATGTGGAGGACGCATACTTCCAATACCCAAAGAGGAACTTAGCTATATATACCAAACTAATGTAAATTAATATTTTATGCTATTTACTTATAATCATCATCTATTTTAGTACCCTTTTTTTTTTGGAAAACAACCATTTTCAAATTAAGTTGTAAAATTCATATATATGGAGTCATAATATCTTGGTTGCAACATGATTGCAACAAAAAACTTTGAAACGAGTGTGTTAGACGATTTATTATTTAACTTTATTAATCAAAATACATATTTTAATATTTTTTAACTAGATTTAAAAATTATTCAAACTTATTAAGTGAATTGAAGTTTGTTCTTAAACCGTCTGTTCTTTAACGCGCGTATTATAGATTAGCCTAGTAGCGAAGAAGATTACTTAATAAGGTGAACATTTTGTATTGATTAACTTTCGACCTTACATACTCAAGCATCTTCAAGAGAAAAATCATAAAGTAATTGAGTTTTGAATAGGGAAGGCAATGTGTCACCCCCGTTATACCTTGCAGATACCTTTAAATAAATATCATGGTTGTTTTAGTAATTTAGTTAAAGTATAATATATATATATATATTAAAGGGTTAGAATATTATGTTTATATTTTTTCATACATATTCTACCTTATGAAAGAAATAATAAATATTAGTTAAGATTTTAATCACAATCGTGTTATCTATTTTTTCTTGGAGGTTACAAGGAATTGAACACAACATCCTATACTACACACACTCCTAACACACACCCCTAGGTTAACGTTAGTGGTATGCTTCGTTATCTATGATATTATTCAACCCACAAAACCACTTAACAGCCATGGAACTTAAGTTATATCATAATTCATAAGTTATAATCACACATAAGCAAAAATTAAAAAAAAAAAAAATCAATCAATAAGAGAGAACAACAAAGTTAAAAAATATTAGTGGGAGAGTCATCTTCAATATAGGTTGGACAGTACTCAAAGACTAGATCTATATCTCAACAACTAATTCAACAAAAGATCGAGAGACTTATCTTATTAGCTAAACTACTAGATGATCAAGGGATAAGATTTTTATCCTGATAGTCACGTAAACTAGCTAACAACCTAAAGGTACACGAGGCCCAAACCCAAGAGGTAAATATTATAAATTGAGGGTAAAGATCTCATGTACACATATTTGAATCTACTTTACTTCTAGCATCATTGCACATAGGGGTGGTAAACGAGCCGGGGGTCTTTGGCTCGGCTCGTAAAGGCCTGAGCTCGTTTAATAAAAGCTCGTGTTGGAAGCAAGCTTGGACTTGTATAAAAGCTCGTTTAATAAAAAGGCATCAGGCTCTAATTCATAAGCTCGGCCTTAGAGCCTCCCAGGCTAGCCTAATCTATAAATATTTATTTATATTTTTTATACTACTTGTAATAACTCTCTCTCATCAATTTATTTCACCTCATTTTATTGGTTTAACGGACTTTTTGAATGATTTTGTTCTATATTATGCTATTTGGATATATATTGAATTTATTGATATTTATGGAATTACTAGTGTTGTTCTATATTATCCTTCATCCTCCTTCACACAAACAAACCCACAAAAACTCATTCGTTCCACTGTGCACTGCTCGTTTGTGTCAATTTATTTTTTTATTTTTTATTTTTGTTGGCACTTTTTTTTATAATGAGCTAAGATAATATAACTTGTTATCTACCTTCTCTCACTTTAATTTTTATTTATTTATTGTAGACTTTGTAAATTATTGCTGCAAATTGGAAGCTAAGGTTTCTATCTGGAAATTGATTTTTTGTGGAATTTTGTTCTCTTATTTTTATTCTTTAACATGCTAACAGACTAAGACAGGCTTCACACAGGCTTTTTTTTTTGTAAATAAACCAGGCCACATACCAATATTATATTCGTGACAGGTAACAGACTAAGGCCAGTCGGACACGTTTAAATACATGCTTGGCCCGTTAAGATCAAAGTTCGGCTCGGCTCGGCCCGTTAACACCCCTAATTGCACACACACACATCATCATGTCTTGGCTATCACCATGTTACACAGGTGTACAGTGATCCATATACACATACATAATATCTCTCTCATAAATATCCGTGGGCATATTGATCTACATATAATTAACAACTTTTAGGTGTACATTCACAGTTCATCGAAACCGAACAGTGATCCATATACACATATACGATATCTCTCTCATAGATATCTGTGGGCATATACACATAGATATCTCTCTCATATACGAACCCGAACCGAACATTGGCATCGTCGATAGAAAGCGTTAAATTTCGATTCTCACCCAATAATATCACACACACAGTGTCACGAACAACTTTCCACTACCACCTCCGCCGCCCCTCATGGATGAACAGGGCGGTCATTATCTGATACTTGAGGAAAAATTCAATGGTTAAAAGATTAAATAAAAAATGATGCAAAGACAACAAAGTTATTTATTTTCAAATTATTTTAAAATTTATAGTAAAAAATGTTATTTATTTGAAAAATATCTTAAGAAATTAAAATATGGGGAAGTTATAGTTACAACCTTTTTTTTTACAACCTCTTACAACCATATCTTAACACCGTTGATTTCCGCCAATCAACTATTATGATTTTCGTAAATTAAACTCATTAATTAATTATTAATTCACAATAAATGATAACCGTTGATTGACGGAAATCAACGGTAATAAGATATGGTTATAAAAGTTTATAAAAAAAAAAGATTGTAACTATAACCTTCCTCTTAAAATATTATTTAAGATAAAATAAACAGCGTTATCTTAAAAAATCATTTATTCTAATTTTGATAATACTATAATAATACAATATAAAAATAGATAAAATAAATTAATATTGACTTAAATTTATTTTCATGATAAAAATAAAGGAAATATAATTTTAAATTTATTTGAAAGAAATAATATAATATAATTGGACTTGTTAATTTATAAGTCAAATCTTATAAAAGTAAGTCCATAATATATTTTCCAAAATATTTTTTTTATTATTAAACTTGAATCTCTTCTTATTATTATTATATAGATAAATTTCGTTGGCAGCCGCTCTCGACTCGTTTGAAGAGGAATTCTATTATTTCATAGCCAAGGAAGGGGTACCACGAAACTTGAATCTATAGGGCTGGACGAGGGGTTTTTTTATGGTCCCCCTCTTCAACATAAAAGACATTATGAGCCTGGATTGACTATTTTTTCTTTCTAAAAAAGTTATTTTTTTTTTAAAGTTATTTTCATAAATTTTAGATATCTGGATAACAATATTTAAAATAAAAGTTAGAATGATGTTTTTTTGTAGTCAATAGTTGTTGCTTTTGGAAAAAACAGAAAATAAAAGATAATATAAACTTTTAAAATACAAATTTAACTTTATCCAATCAACCCATCATCTCTCCCTATCCTACAATTATGCTTTTTTTTTTTTTTGTTAGTTAGAACAACCTAGCAGTTTACAATCAAACATCTCTCTTTTTTATTTTCATTCCTACGTTTTCTTTTCTTGGTATCGTTTTCTTTTCTATCTCCTCTTCCTACAATTGCTATTTTTTGTTCTTCTTAATTTTTTCTTGGTAAAAGGTACAATCCTATGCTTGGTGTTTGATACTTTTTTTTTTCCTTCCTTTTTTTTTTCAAGCCACAATCACAAAAACAAGAAAATAAACATAGAAACCAAGCCACACAACAAACAAGAAAATGAATACAACATTGTATGTGTATGCACGTCCACGTATGTAGATTTTGTAATTTTGTATATAAAAAGTGAATATATTAAGGAAAAGTATGTGTCATTTTAAAGGATGTAAAATTATGTTCTTTTAAGTAAGAGAAAGAAATAGATAAAGAGGGAGAGAGAGAGTAGACAAAAAAAAATAAAGGTATGGATCCTACCTATTTGTGAGAGTGAAAGAACATAAGTTGTGTCATTTAAAAGGATAAATACTTTTCGCATATACTAATGCTCTCCCCATTAATGTCATTTTTTTTGTAATTTTGTATATAAAAAGTACTTTTTTATTTAACATCCAAATAATTGTTTTATGTAAAAGCAATTTTTAGATTATACATCCAAAGTAAAATACCTTTATCTTTTTTTTTTTTGGTAAAAAAATACCTTTATCTTTATTTTGAAAAAACTAATGCATAAAAAGTCTTTTTTTTCAAAAGTCTATCCAAATGGGTTCTATAGCATCTAATCATACTTTTAAATAAAATAAATAAAAATAGAGTTAAAATTATTTGCTAATTATATAAAACTATTCTTAAGGTTTTGAAACACGAGTGATAAAATACTTTGTTATTAAGATAAACTAGTGTATTACCCGTGCGATTCACGTGAAAAAAAAAATCAGTTGGTTTGGCGTGGTGGGTCGGCCCTCCGTGCCGAGCCCATTTTGTCACTTCTAACTATTAACATTTTATATTAACATGTAATGGATTTCTATATTTATCCTTTGGTCATTCCAAGATATATCGTCATACTTTCGCTTGTCCTATGGTCATTCCAAACTATATCGCTATACTTTAGCTTGTCTTGTCATCCAAAAATTACAAAGTTTGACTCGGATTCTTTCAGTATTTCTCAGAGATGGACTTTCATTTATTACACTCAGATTTTCAAAAGAATAATAAATAATAAATTTTTGCAAAAATTTGTGTCGTTAGTATCTGAAATTTTACAAATTTATAATTACAAAAATTAAAATCAGATTTAGGAATTTAATTATAAAAGAAGAAGGATGAAATTTTAATTTAATTATAAAAATGTATTGTCAAGGTCTCAGTATTTCAGTCTCTTAACTTAATCAGCCTTTGTCCAAAAAGACTCTTACCCCCAAACCAGGCCAAGTTATAACCTATCAAAGACCTTTTGATCAGTATTTGCATGTCAAATAGGTTCCTCAATTTTAGGAACATGAGAATGTGTTCAAGCTTATGAAATTACTTCTACACTGATGGATTGAGTGTGAACCCCTCAAACAGTAGAGTGATGAGAATATATTTTTATCTAGTGAGGAATATTCAAGTTATGATCTGAATTCTTGATACAACTGAAAAGCATTGTTTGAAGTTTTTAACAGTGAGTTATACATGCATAGCAGTCCGATTTCTTAAGATATTCATGTTCAATGTTGTTCTTCATAGAGTTAATCCTTGCTTTTAACTTTAATCTATTACATTGCTGAGAACAACAACGTTCAAATCTGGGAATTGTTTGATATGCCTCTAGCATATATATGATTTTAAGCCAAAATGAGAAAGAAATCTTGATTAATCTTGGATAAAAAGGGCTAGAATTACTATTAATTTGATAAATCTCAATTAAAGATTATGCAACTGATTTCCTTCTGATTTTGTAGGAAACAGGACAAAAAGAGGCACTTTTGGAAGTATTAGATTGAAGCCCCACGCTCACAGCATGGGATCCGCGCTAGTAGCGCCACCATCCAGAGGCACCCACGCTCACAGCGTGGGATCCACGCCAGTAGCACCAGACATTCATGCCAACCACGCTCACAACGTGGGATACACGCTAGTAGCGCCAGTATTCAGAGACATCCACGCTGACAACGTGGAACTCACGTTAAGAGCGCCAGTTTGCAAAATCACAGCACCGTGTTTTTAAAAGGGCAGTTTTGGAAGAAGAAAAGATGGACTATAAAAAGGATGCTCAGCACATAATTAGGGATTCCATCATCAAGAGAACCGTCGTGCTTCAGAGAGAGAGCTCCGGAGGGATCTTCTTTTTCATCTTTGTTCTTCCATTCTTCTCTTTCTAGTTTATGTTGAATATTCATAGCTCAGTCATGACTATGGTTGGCTAGTTCTCTTTATTGTAGTTAGAGTCACAAACCCTATGTGAACCCTTTTCACGATGGATTGATTTATTTCGTTAGTTTATTTTAGTATATTTTACCTTTACTCTGTGCGTATTGTTTATTATTTATGTTAGACCCGATCAACCTAATAGGAGATAATAATTTGGGAATTAGGGCCCGCAATAGGAATATTGGGGTTTTGATTCTGAAAGGGGGTAAAGTAACAATTTATGCATGCTCTAGGGATAGACTTGTGTGAATTGCAATCGTTTAATTTATCGAGATTAATGCTTAATTTCATGCGGGATTGCTAAGGAATTAGGATTCCAATTGGATTAAAGGGTTAGATTGCCAAGGGATTGAGATTGCTAAGGAATTAGGATTGCAATTGGGATCAAAGGGCATTAATTCAAGTATATTTGGGTTGACCTTTGGGCTTGAGCTTGTGTGATTCTTCAGACTTGCCCTTACCCTTGGTCTTTTTAGGCCCGCCAATCAAAAGAGCTTGGGTCCTGTTTCTTTTAACAACACCCTCAGCATTGGTCAAGAGATTCAACAACTCTGGGAGTGTTGTCTCCACCTTGTTCATATGGTAGTTGACCACAAAGCCATTATATGAAGGTGGCAAGGACTGCAAGACTAAGTCAACACTTAGCTCATGGTCCATGATAAAACCCAAAGAAGCAAGCTTCTCTATCAGCCCAATCATCTTGAGGATGTGCAGTCCAACCGCCATACCCTCAGCTAGCTTACAGCCAAATAGCTCCTTGGAGGTTTCAAAACGCTCAGCCCTCCCTTGCTTATCATAAAGCTCTTGTAGATGCAAGATTATGGAGGGAGCATCCATATGCTCATGCTGACGCTGAAGCTCCGCAGACATAGACACAAGCAATATACATACTGCTTGCTCATTGTCTGCCAAATGTTGTTTATGAGCTTCCCAGTCATACTGGTCATACCCATCTTGCCCTTCAGCAGGGGCAATAGGAACAGGAGAATCCAGAACATATGCTTTCTTTTCAGAACATAAAACTATTTTTACATTCCTATACCAATCCGTGAAGTTTAGTGTAACACCCCGTATATATCCGGTAATGTTATCATACTATCGTATTAAGCTGCGCTTAATTAAAAATGCGGAATATTTATTTCTTTTCAATTATGATGTCATTATCATTACCAACTTGCTTATTAATCAGTTAATAAAACATTGCCTGTATATTATTGCAATAAACAACTAACTGGAATACCTCATTAATATAAATAACATAAGCAGAAGTCTCTAGTCATGGAACTACAACACGTAGACCGGACCAACTATCAGTTATACAACTCAGCTCAAAGTACTAACATAAAGTGGCATGGACAAACTCCATGCTCACACAAATAAGGCAACAAAGCCCAGCATCAGTCTCGACATCAACAACATAATAATAAAGGTGCGAAAAACATAAACAGCATCCAATCCAGTCATGCTATCATCAAGGCAGTCATAACAATAATCATCAATCATGCTCTGGCCTCTTGCCACCAGAGACATCAGCCCCCATACTACCTGAACCTGAAATAAGCATTCCCCAAACGTGGGGTGAGATCTCCAAACAAGAAATCTCAGCAAGACAAGGGGTCCTCAAGGATCTTCCACCCCAAGCTCACTCACATGTGCAATATAAGTTTAAAAACAGTTCATCATCATCAGTTCTAAAACAATGCAATGCAGCATATAATCATGTCATGTGTGTCAATACTATTCTACTGGCCACAAAAATGTAGGAATACGTCTATCTCTTACATATAGTGCAAGACGCCACTTGAATCCACCCGGATCACCGTATTGTATGACGCCACATACTCAGGCTTACCGTCAAGATGGAACAACACATGCATATTAAAAGCCATTACATGTAAAGTTCAATCAACATCTCATATGTTCAAAAGCATGTAACACAGCATGCATATACCGTATCCCTATGGAACATGGTGGAACCACAACATGGCTAAACCGAGGACACGAAAGCTTACCTTGCAAGCTAACACCCAAAGCCAAGAGTCCACAGCTCAAAGTCCAAACACAGCAGAATCACAATCTGTTATAGACCAACACTATATCAGTAATCATGCATCTCAAGCATACAACTTAAAGACAACGCCTTTCCTTTACATTTTACGTCTTAAGCAAGGGTGGACCTACATGGGGGGCGTGGATGGGCGGCCGCCCCCCTCCCCCCCTCCCAAATCTGAAAAAACATGTATATGCTCCCAAAAAATATATAATATACTTCGTTTTCTGTAATTATTTGTATATGTTTTCTGTTTTTAGATTATGATTTTTCTACTTTCCACTATTGACATGGACACATGGCAATGAAACAACCTATGTTAAATTCGTCAATTCAATATATTTGTTAAACTATATCTTATTTGAAATATAAGTTGGATTTGTTAAAATTTTCGCCCCCTCTCTTATAATTTTCTGGGTTGTCGCCCCCTCTCTTATAATTTGCTGGGTCCGCCACTAGTCTTAAGGCTCCATACAAAGCCATAAGCCCTTAATCACTTGATTCTGACTTAGTTCATTAATTACAGAAGTCCAACTTCCTTAATCTAGGGTCCACAAATCCCCAATAGCCTACTGTTTGCACAGTAAAGCTACTGTTCTTCGAAATCCTAAAATATCCGAATATTCCTTGGGTACATATCCGGATATGCAATATCCGGATATCTCATTGACCATATCCGGATATACAATATTCGGATATGCAGGTCCCATATTCGGATATCAATATCCGGATACCATATCCGGATATCTAATATCCGGATATCTGTTCAACAAATATCCGGATATTTCACGACAGAATGCAGTTTCTGCGTTTCGTGAAGATATCCTTCCAAGGTTCCATCTTTAACACTTCAAAACGTTAAAGCATGCATTTTTATACCTACTTAGGTTAACATTCCAGTTGGTTACTTACTTAACCCGATTACATGCAAAGATGACACCTTTAACCCATCAAAACACATGATCAAGAGAAGACAACTCACCAAAGGCTCAAAACAGAGAAGGGAAGTGCTCTTGGAGCTCTCACAACAGCTACTAAGTTCTGACTTGCAAAGGACACGAAAATGCTACCAAAGCTTGGCCCTTTCCTCACAAAGGAAGCTACTTGGAGCTTCAACAACCAAGAAGATGAAACCTTTTCCCCCAAACTCAGAACTCAGCCTTGAAACACTACCAAAACAGAGGCCAAACACAGAATACAAAGCTTAACACTCACCCCAAACCTCAACCACACTTAACTAGGGGTGTGCAAAATAACCAAAAAAGTGGGTCGAACCATGAACCGAACCGAACCGCTCCATAAAATAACCGATTTTAAAAAAGTAGTTCATGAACCGAACCGGTTTTTAAAGAACCGGTTCATGAACCAAACCGGTTTTTAGAACCGGTTTAAGAACCAAACCAGTTTTTAGAACCGGTTTAAGAACCAAACCGAACCATTTTCAAACCAAACCAAATTAATTTTTATAACTTTGTTTTTTAAATTTTTTTTTTCAAAAGAGGGTCGACCCGAACCGGTTCCGAACCATTTCCGAAATGGTTCCGAACCGAACCGAACCGAACCACTTCCGAACCGAACCAATTTTGGACCGAACCAAACCACTTTCGAACCGAACCATTTAAACCAATTCGGTTCAGTTTTTCAAGAAATCCGGTTCGGTTCGACCCATGCACATCCTTACACTTAACCAAGGTGTTTAGATGAAGAAGCCATGTAGAAAGGTGGTATATTTGGAGGTTTCAAATTAAAAATGAAAATGAACAAGTGAGGGAAGGTGGCAGCAGCCAAATGACCAGAAACTCACGTAGGATGGCCTAGGGTTCTGTGTAAATGGAGTATAAATAGCCACAAGGCGACTTAACGCGCAGTATTAGCATTAATAGCTACGCAAAAGATCTTGATCCCAAACTTTGAAATCTCAACCTAAAATTTTTTCTAAGAATTATCATATTTTTATTTTATTTTTAGGAGCACCTTTCCGGAACGCGCTTTTCCATAACCAGTATAAGTTCTGGCATCAGATCTCATTATTTTGACTTGAAACTCGTTTTGCAAGTCCTACATATTATTCTAGTAATTATCATGCACTTATTATAATTCTCGGGATACTTTTCGTTACGCGTTTATACCAACTAGCATAACCGGTATATGCATTTTTCTTCCGAAAAGCGACTTTCAGCATTCTTACCCACTAATTATAATTATTTAAGCCTCATAATAATTATTAGGGTCAATTATGGAATTATTTCCTAATTATCACAATTAAATTCATTAATTATCTTTATTAACGGTGCGGGTTCTTACATTCACCCCACATTTTTAAGGATTTTGTCCTCAAAATCAGAATATACCTATCTCGAAAATCGGGATACTGCCGGAGAAGCTCGTCATCTTGCTCCCAGGTACACTCCTCAGGAGTTCTTCCTGACCATTGCACTTTGACCATCGGAATGATCTTGCTCCTCAGCTGCTTCTCGCCAAGATCGAGAATCTTGAGTGGTCCTACAGGAGTCTTTAAGTTCTCCCGAACCTCCACATCATCCGGTTGCACCACGTGCGAAGGATCCGCCACGTACTTGCGAAGCTGAGACACGTGAAACACGTTATGGATGTTGGCTAAGTTTGGAGGCAAGGCAAGTCGATACGCAACAGGTCCTACTCTACCAAGGATCTGGTATGGCCCAATAAATTGCGAGCTCAACTTCCTCACTCCGAGTGCTCGTCTAACACCGGTGACAGGTGATAGTCTCAGAAACACGTGCTCACCCTCACTGAACTCCAGTGGACGATTCTTGACATCGTAGTAACTCTTCTGGCGATTCTGCGCCTGCTTCAGCTTCTCTCTGATCACCTGGATCTGCTGGGTGGTATCTAGGACGAAGTCCAAGCCAAACAACTCCTTATCCCCAACCTCAGAGCAGCAGGTAGGTGTACGACACCTCCTACCGTACAATGCCTCAAAGGGTGCCATGCCCAGGTTAGCATGGAAACTATTGTTATACGAAAACTCCACCAAAGGAAGGTACATATCCCATGCCGAGCCCTGCTCCAACGTGCAAGCCCGCAACATGTCCTCCAAGGTCTGGATAGTCCGCTCAGTCTGTCCATCAGTCTGGGGGTGATAGGCTGTACTCAGTCTCAACTGCGTACCAAAAGCTCCCTGCAGCGCCTCCCAGAACCGAGATGTGAACTTCGGGTCCCTATCACTGATGATACTCTCGGGCACCCCGTGAAGCCTCACGATCTCGCGAACATACAGTCTGGCCAACTGCTTTATAGGGAAGCTCACCTTCACTGGAAGAAAATTGGCAGACTTCGTCAATCTATCCACAATGATCCATATCGAGTCACAACCAACCTGAGTCTTCGGCAAACAAACAACGAAGTCCATGGAAATGTTCTCCCATTTCCGCTATGGAATCTCAAGAGGTTGAAGTTTACCAGACGGCTTCTGGTGTTCAATCTTCACTTTCTGACAAATCAAACACTTGGACACGAAAACAACAACATCTTTCTTCATGCCTGGCCACTAGAAGTTCTTCTTCAGATCTTGATACATCTTTGTAGCACCAGGGTGGATAGAAAACTGACCCTTATGGCCTTCTGCAATAACCTCATCGGTCAACGGACCTCGAGGAACCACAATCCTCTCCTGAAACATTAGAAGTCCATCCTCATTCCAAGACACACCATCTTGGTTCTTCACATAATCCAGGCACTCTCTCTGAACTTGCGCCTCCTTGATCCTTTCCAACAGCTCGTTCACAACGTTTGCTACCTCCATCTCGAAAAGTGCACTCTTGCACGGACTGGTCACTGCCAACTTCCGAAACTTCGCAACCACATCAAAGTCACAAAGTAACAAACTGGACAAGGTCCCAGATTTCCGGCTCAAAGCGTCGGCTACCACATTGGCCTTACCAGGATGGTACTTCAGCTCAAAGTCGTAATCCTTCAGGAACTCCATCCATCTTCTCTGCCTCATGTTCAACTCCTTCTGGTCAAGCAAATACTTCAATCTCTTATGATCACTGAACACCACAAACTGCATACCGAACAAATAATGCCTCAAAATCTTGAAAGCAAACACGATCGCAGCCAGCTCCAAATCATGAGTTAGGTAGTTCTCCTCATGAGGCTTCAACTGCCACGAAGCAAAAGCCACCGCTCTACCAGACTGCATCAACACACAGCCCAGACCCTTTCCAGAAGCATCACAGTAAAGCTCAAACTGCTCCTCAGGATCAGGAAGGACCAACACAGGAGAAGTAGTCAATCTCTCCTTCAACTCCTGAAAGCAGTCCTCACACTCGTGAGTCCACACAAATGGAGTCTCCTTCCGAGTAAGACGAGTTAAAGGGAGAACCATCGTAGAGAAACCCTTGATGAAACTCCAGTAGTAACCTGCCAAACCCAGGAAACTCCACACTTCCGTAACTATCTTGGGCCTATCCCAATCCAGTACGGCCTCGATCTTGTTGGGATCCACTGCAATTCCATCCGCTGAAATCACATGCCCCAGAAACTTGACTGATTTGAGCCAAAACTCACACTTAGAAGGCTTAGCATAAAGCTTTTTCTCCTTAAAAACTTGCATAATAATCCTCAGATGCTTCGCATGTTGCTCCTCAGTCTTGGAGTAAATCATAATGTCGTCGATGAAGACTATCACAAACTGATCCAGAAACGGCTGGAAAATCCTGTTCATTTAGCTCCTATTAAATACAAAACGTAATTAGCTCCTATTAAATACAAACCATAATCAACTCCTATTACATTAAATTCAAAATTCAAAATTCAAATATCCTCCAATACACCGAAAACCGATTGAAGATTCTGCTAAGTATTTTTATGATGAATATGCAAGACGGGAAGGGTTCGTTTTTCTCTTTGATCGCTGTTATCGTTCCGAGGTTGACATTAGGATCACTTCGCGCCGTTTTTCATGTAATAACCAAGGTTTTCATGTGAGAGGTAGAAATGGAGCCAGGCCTGTTCATGTAAATCAATCAGTTTTCAAGAATCATTTTTCTTTACGTGCTATTGCTAAATCAAACCATTAATAGTGTTTGCATTTGCTTATCATATTTTAAAACCTAATAGGTTAACGTACTATATCAAAAGGAAAGTAACAAAATCAGTTCATATAAATCAATCCAGTTTCCAAGAATCGTTTTTCTTTTGTTGGTTTCTTTGTTTGTTTGGTTATCTATGCTGGTTGATTTGCTTCATATGCATGGAATTTGCTTTTGTTTATGGAGGAGATTTGACCTTTGTTGTTTGTTCTTCAAATCAACAATTTTTGCTAGTTTTGACCATTTAATCGATTAAATCTTCAAGTTAATCGATTAAAGAGGGGCAGATTGGTATATAGTTTTGAATAAGGGAAAAATAATTATTAATTAATTAATGAAGGGTAAAAGGGTCAAAAGCCCAAAGACCCATGCTTAGTGTGGCAACAATCCTTTTTATTATTATTATTATTATTATTATTATTATTATTATTATATATATATGAGTTTATCATCTATCATTCAACGTGACCACAAAAAATTTCCTACACTCACAATATTTTATGGGACCCACAGCAAAAAAAATTATGACACGCAAAACAAAGATATATAAAATAAAACAAACACTTTTCATATGACATAACACGTATAAAACCTATACGCACACACACACATATGTATATATATATATATATATATATATATATATATATATATATATATATATATATATATATATATATATATATATATATATATATATATATATATATATATATATATATATATATATATATATATATATATATATATATATATATATATATATATATATATATATATATATATATATATATATATATATATATATATATATATATATATATATATATATATATATATATATATATATATATATATATATATATATATATATATATATATATATATATATATATATATATATATATATATATATATATATATATATATATATATATATATATATATATATATATATATATATATATATATATATATATATATATATATATATATATATATATATATATATATATATATATATATATATATATATATATATATATATATATATATATATATATATATATATATATATATATATATATATATATATATATATATATATATATATATATATATATATATATATATATATATATATATATATATATATATATATATATATATATATATATATATATATATATATATATATATATATATATATATATATATATATATATATATATATATATATATATATATATATATATATATATATATATATATATATATATATATATATATATATATATATATATATATATATATATATATATATATATATATATATATATATATATATATATATATATATATATATATATATATATATATATATATATATATATATATATATATATATATATATATATATATATATATATATATATATATATATATATATATATATATATATATATATATATATATATATATATATATATATATATATATATATATATATATATGAGTTTTATAATTCTCATGTTGAATGAGAATTAATATCTCATGTTGTAGAGATAAAAAGCATGTGAGACATGTGTTAGAAAAAAATTATATATAAGACCCATATCAGCACGGAAATCGAAGGGTGTGTAAGAAAATTTGAATTCTCATGTTGAACGAGAATTATAAAATCCTATATATATATATATATATATAATTGTGCCACATGATGTAAATGTGATTGAACCCCTAGTCACATCTCAAATTGTGTCATATGATCACGCAACTTGATTGGTCCATATTTTTTTCTTAATTTTTTTTTTCCTTTTTTATTTGGTGAAAGATTTTTTTTGCCCTTTTATTTATTATGAAATACTCGCTTCAAATATTAAATGTAATTTATCCATATTGATTCCACATAATTTTGTTTGTTTGTATAAATCAGTTATAATTAATTAATGGATTTACAAATTAATTATAATAAATAATTAATTAAATTTTTTGAACAAATCAATTAAAGGATTTACAAATCAATTATAATCAATTTACAGAGGCTACTCGAAGGATCTAAAAAGGAGTAAGAATCAGTAATTAACATTGGTTGAGATTTAGTACTATAGTAAATAATAATAGTAATAATATATAAATTAATTATTTTAATTAATCAAATATTTAGAGTGAGTAAATGTGAAGAAGTGAATATTTTATACTAAAGAAAAGGAATTTATTTTTTTTTTCTTAAAAAAGGACATGGACCAATCAGATTCGCCAAATGATGTAATTTGGTTGGTTGATAACTTTTTTTAAATTAAATAAAAAAATAAAACAAAATGTCGCCAGGGAGATCACAATTTACAACACTGATCATTCCTATTAAAAATTATATTCCCAATGATAACGAAAGGGAAAAAAAAAGCTATGATTTAAGAGGGAGGATATTCTTACTATCAAAATTTTTTATTACTAACTTATTATCTATCTAATCACCATTGAATCAAAGAGAGAGGATGTTAAAAAGTTTTTGAAAAAAGAGAAAATATTGATCCAATGGTGATTAGATAGGTAGTAAGTTGGTAATAAAAATTTTGATAGTAAGAATATCCCTACTCATGATTTAACTGCAAATGAATCATACGGCTGTCCTCAATTATCTAATCGTAGCGAATTTCATGTATTGCTGTCGATTAAATAAATTGAAATTTCACCATGATATTTCAGAGTATCTTATAGAATCTTTTAGAATCAATTTTCTTATTTCCTCATATTTTATCATTTATTAGTTTTTTTAAGGTGTTTTTTTTTTTATTTGTGCAGTTACAAATCCTAAATCATAAAACCTTGTATCGTGTGGTCGATTTTTTAAGGATATTCATTGTCGCGTACATACATTCTACTATAAGTTATTGAATCACAATACATATGATGTATTATATATTGTTTGATCGATTTTTTATATCATGTATCGTGAATTGTATCGAATTATAAGATACAAAAAATAATAAAAATTATTTTAAAATATAAATTAATATATTTATTTAATTATTTCATTTATTAATACAGATTTTCTATATTGACTTTTGAGTTTAAATCACAAATAAAATCTTTATTTTCTTTTCCTTATTAATAATAATTCTTATATTTTAAATTATAAATCAAATCTTTATTTCTTTTTTTATATTAAAAATCATAAATTATGTTTTAATTTTTGTGTCATATGATACATAATGTATAATAAAGTATCATATTGCCTGATATAAATCCCTTCCTAATATATCCCAAAATACGTATTGCTATGCTTGTAATCGTATCATATCATATTAATTGTATCATATATCATACGATACTGATATGTATGTTTTACTGATTTGCATAGACCTTACAAGTGCATTATCTTTCTTTATGCGTTGGAACACGCAGAGAAAGAGGAGCCACCTTCAACATTCCTCATCCTCCATTAACCAAAACAAAAAAAAATACTACTAGGTGTAAGTAACTTTGATTAGATAATTAGTTACGAAAAAAATATTTGTCATTTTAAATGACGTAATTTTTTGTCATTTTTTAATAAAATTACGTCATTTTAATGTGCTTTTGCATTCTCTCTCATCCATTTCCTTTTTCTTTCTAATATTATAAAAAATGTAAAAAATAAAATAAAAAAATACACCAAAACAACATAGTTTCATTAAAAATGATATAAAATTGTCTATAAAAAAGGAAACAAAGTTATGTCATTTAAAATAATAAATATTTTTCCATTACTTATTAACATTTTTCGTGTTGTGTATTTTTTTTCTTGTTAATTAATAAAATGATATTATGATTTGAAATAATAATAAAAATATTAAAAACTGATTCAATAATTGTTCGGTTACAATCCAAATCTATCCTTAAATGACCTATTATTTTTTGGATAAATTATTCTATTTATCTTTATCTACTACTTTAGAACATCATTAGGCCAAAATCTTAATTAACATTTATTTTTCTCTTTAGATTCTGATTTTATGATACTAGAAAATAATAAACAAAAA
>JAVKPL010005789.1:0-24496 GCA_032173675.1 Gastrolobium villosum | reverse complement strand
GAAGAAATTACTAGAGCTGCAAATTCAAGAAGTTAGTTTTATGTGACTTGGCTTTGCTTGTGGGAATGTGTCTCACTTCAATTGGTGCTCCTTCCCTGTTTGTTTTAATAGCTGTAAGGAACTAAACTTTCCCTTATAGTGCATTTACAAAAATCTTTGAGCACATATGATTTTATAACTGATATGCTAAACCGGTTCTATAGTTCCATTTTGTAGCCACTAGTGGTTAGTGGTTGATTTGTTATTTGTTAGGATCTTCTTGATATGCTTTTTGGTCATTCCTACTTTCTTATATCAGCTATAAGAATACAAAAGTTGATGTTTTAAAATTTGGGTCAAACTTTGGATTTTGAGTACATTCAATGTAATAAGTACCATTTAGGAGTTTAAGCATTCATACGGAATCTACTAATAATTGGAGAGTCTCTACATAGCTTCATCTCCAAGTTTCGTGTATATTCTGTTTCAATGTTCACAAGAATCCTGGTCTTAGCAAACACGGGTAGATCTTTCCTATGAATGTGGTCTAAATTTCATCCATTGTCAATTTCACAAGCAAAAAGGCTTTACATTATTTAACCCCTTTTCCTTGCTCTCAGCATCATATTGTTGATTGAGAGAAGTTGACACTTCTGGAAAATCGGTATGGCTTCTGGTAATTCAAGATTTGTAAGGTGAGTCTCCTTCCTAGTACATTTCAAGTTCCAAGTTATACTACTTTTATAGTCCAATGAACTTCTATGCTAATCAACTGTCAATTGTATGCTTTCAGTAACTGAATAAATCGATTTTTCATCATTTATAAGCCTTTAAAAATGAAGTTTCACATTTTAGATTTCAAGATGATCCTGAACTAGCAAAAATCCCAACAACTAACGGTGACATTGGAGTCAAGTTTAAATACAACTTTGATGGAACACTAGTAGCTGAGCCTAGTGCCAAAAAGGGTCAGAAGGAGGAGACAAAGAAGACAGGAAAGTTCATGAAAGCTAGAGTATTATCAAGAGTATTCTCAGAGGACTACGATAGAGTAAGAAGAAGAATATTAGACCCCCGGGGTCAAACCATTCATCGCTGGAACAAGATTTTCTTGGTAGCATGTTTAGTTTCTTTGTTTGTGGACCCTCTCTTCTTTTATTTGCCACTAGTTCGAGATGAAGTATGCATTGATATTGGAACAGCACCTGAAGTTATCCTCACAATTATAAGATCAATGGCAGATGTCTTTTACATGATTCAGATTCTCATGAGGTTTCGTACAGCTTATGTTGCTCCTTCTTCGCGGGTATTTGGGAGAGGAGAACTTGTTATAGACACTTCTAAGATAGCAAATAGGTACCTCAGCAAGGGTTTCTGGTTAGACTTTGTTGCTGCCTTGCCCCTTCCTCAGGTATGTTACTGAAGATTTCCCTTATCTTAAACAAAAACCTTGGTGTTTTATATGGGGATGTGCATGGGTCGAACTGAACCAGAGTTTTTGAAAAATTGAACCGAATTGGTTTAAATGACTCGGTTCAAAAGTGGTTTGGTTTGGTTCGGAAGTGGTACGGTTTGGTTCAGAAGTGGTTCGGTTCGGTTCGGAACCGGTTCGAAACCAGTTCGGGTCAACCCTCTTTTGAAAAGGAAAAAAATTAAAAATTAAAAAATAAAGTTATAAAAATTAATTTGGTTCGGTTTGAAAATGGTTCAGTTCGGTTCGGAAACGGGTTCGGTTCTTAAACCAGTTCTAAAAACCGATCAGTTCTTAATTCGGTTCGGTTCATGAACTGGTTCTTTAAAAACCGGTTCGGTTCATAAACTGATTTTTAAAAATCGGTTATTTTATGGGGCAGTTCGGTTCGGTTCATAATTTTACCCAATTTTTGGTTATTTTGATTTAACTTGCTAAATATGCTATTCTGTTGTGTTCATTACAGATGTTAATTTGGATTGTCATCCCCAATCTTGGAGGTTCAACCATAGCAAACACAAAAAATGTCCTTCGCTTTATCATCATTTTCCAATATTTGCCGAGACTTTTTCTGATTTTCCCACTTACATCCCAAATTGTAAAAGCTACAGGGGTTGTGACAGAAACAGCATGGGCAGGGGCTGCTTACAACTTGGTGCTTTACATGCTGGCTAGCCATGTAAGTATCTGAAAATTTGCATTTTCTTGATTGCTCAATCAGGGGACGTTGCCACTCACTATATATATATGACAGCTTTTTCCTTTCTTCTTCTTTTTCAATCATGTTTATTAAGGAAAATCCATTCTTAGATTAAGAGGAAAAGATTTAATGTGTAGACCAAATTCTATGTTATAAGAGGTGAAGTGTAGCAAATTGATTAAGCTGAGTTTCTAAGAGTGCCATTTATTATCTTGATTCAATTAGTTTATGCCAAGCTAAACTAAAACGTGGTCTGTTTTAAGTTTTTGCCTATAATTGACATTTATATAACTTAAAATGATTTGTTTGTGACATTTAGGGGGCGTTTGGTAGCCGGCATTTTGCCGGATTGCCGGCAAACTGAATTTTTCTAAATTTTAAATTTTTCTGAAAATTGAGATTCCTGGACAAAAAAAAAATTTCTCCTGTAACAAACGCGCTATTATCTACCAGCAAATTCTTCAGCTACTCTTAGGTTGTAACTTCTAGCATAGGCATATATATATTAGTCTTGCAAAATTTATTTCAGGATTGACTGTTACACAACTTTTTTTTTTTTTTTTTTTGGCAATAACTATGCATGTTATGGAAGGATAAGGCTGCGTACAAGGATTTCCTCCACCCCACACTCGCTAGTCAGGTTTAACGGGGAGTAAAAAAGAAAAAGAAAAAGAAAAAGAAAAAACTATGCATGTATTACATTAATAATACAAAGAAATTTAATATACTATACTTCATACTTTGTTTTGTTTTGTTGAAGATTTTAGGAGCTTGCTGGTACCTTCTATCAATTGAACGACAAGAAGCATGTTGGAGGAGTGTCTGCGATCTGGAGGAGTCATCTTGTCAATATAGATTCTTTGACTGCAACATGGTTAAAGATGCCCACAGGGTATCCTGGTTTATAACAAGTAATGTCACAAATTTATGCTCACCAAATGCCAACTTTTATCAGTTTGGTATATACGGTGATGCAGTGACCTCCGAAGTTACAATCTCAGCATTCTTTATTAAGTATTTCTTTTGTCTATGGTGGGGGCTAAGGAATCTGAGGTAAGTCTTATTGGGGTTTCTCCTATGTGCCAGTGCTACCATATTTCCACAATTCCACCTAAGTTAAGCATTAAGATTATATCACCTTGCTTTCTTCACATTTTAGTCAACTATTAAATTTTAAATTTTTCCTGCTCTGGAAAGGACTTTTTGTGCATGAGAATAAGGATTTAAAACTAATTAAAAATTGTTTATATGTTCTATTGAATGGGCCACATTGATTATAGTCAAATTTTTGCATGGGAAGGACAGATAGGTAACTCCAAATGCTTAGATCTGTGACAGTATGAAAGTTGGAATTTCCAGTCATCATCATTTGATCTGATGAAGGGCCGGCTTGCCTCAGTGGTAAGCATGCTTACTGTGATGTCTAAGGTCCCGGCTTCGACTCGGCCTCTCCGCAAAAGCGGGGGTAAGGCTTGACTCGTATGTCCTTCCCCAAACACTCACGAGTGGGTATTGAACTGGGTCGGCCCATCATTTGATCTGATGTTTCAAAATGCTACTTCTTTACTTCATTTTTTTCATCTTGTTTGGTAAATGATAATGATGTCTTCCTGCATGGAAGCTATAAAACTTGATAAAATGAGGGAAATGTTTTGCTGCCTTTTTCCCTAGCCTCTAGAACAAAATTTCTCATCTAGGTGCCCATGACTCATTGAAATTTTTTTTTTATCCCTTGATCATTAAAGAGTTTGTGATTGCTGGGTGCAGTTCTTTGGGACAAGGTCTTCTAACTAGCACTTATGTTGGAGAAATAATGTTCGCCATTGTTGTTGCAACCCTTGGATTGGTTCTTTTTGCATTACTGATTGGTAATATGCAGGTAACTGCAGTAAAATTATGTCTCTTAGCCTAGAGCTGCTTTTGCAATATATACCAGTTATTTCTCTTTTTATGTCTCTAAGAAATTTTTTTTTTTTGATTCAAAACTTTCATTCCTTACATGAATTAGTTCCAAAGCAATTACTTTTGAGAGATTGAGCCCAAAATCAACCTCAAACTCAGTGTTGTAATTTTAGTTTACCACATTGAATTTGCCAAAAAAAATTCACCAGCCTAAATTGACTTTGTTCTATAGGTGTACTAATAGAACTCAAATTTTGGCAGACATACCTACAATCAACAACTGTCCGCTTAGAAGAGTGGAGGGTCAAGAGAACTGATACAGAACAATGGATGCGTCACAGGCAGCTACCTCCAGAACTAAGACAATCTGTGCGCAAATATGATCAATATAAATGGCTTGCTACTCGAGGAGTAGATGAAGAATCTCTTCTCAAAGGACTTCCATTGGATCTTCGGAGAGACATCAAGCGCCACCTTTGTCTTGAACTAGTTAGACGTGTAAGTCACACTTACACATCAAATTTTGTTTGTTTAACAGATAGCTTAATTTCAATCCATATAAAGATCACAACTAAGAAGATCCACTTCTGAAATCTTAATTACTTATTAACTAATCAACAGAAAATAACCATTTCAATAAGAGCTTAAGTTTATATTAGTGATTTTATATTATATTTCTCTAATAAACCGTTTCACACACGAGCTTATTGGGCATGAATGAACTGTTCTGTCTGAAAGACAGAGATGTCCAACCGGTGGCTGGTATATTTTATGTAGGATCTAGGTGCCTTCTCTCATGTATCTATGAACGAGATACCCTTGAAGGTAGGCTGATCACTGTGCACAATAATATCAACATAGTCAAGGCGTGGGGTGTGTGCACAGTGACAAATTAAGAGAGAGGGTTTTCAGAGAGTACCTACCTTTGGGACATACCTCATATTTATAGAGGTTACTTGTGGGTAGTGTAGATTGGCCTTTGGTGCCTCTGATAGGGCCCTTGGCCTGCTTGTTGTGCTGTCGCTGTGTTGTTGGATAAATATCCTTGTTGGATATCTATCTGAGTCAATGCTGACTCAGATCTTGGATTGTCCTTTATTGGGCTTTCTTCTTAATGGACCCATTATACGGGTCCATAACATGTACAAACCCATCTACCTGTCTTAAGAAATTCGATAAAATTTAATTATTTATTAATAAAATGGAGATGATAACATCAAATTCATTGACTACTTTTGTTACAAAATCTCTGATACCAGATAAAGAATCATTTCAATCAGATAGCTTAAATTGTAAAGTGAATGTCGGATTAATAATTTTATATTATATTTTTCTCATATTAATAGGTCCCGTTGTTTGACCAAATGGATGAGAGGATGCTAGATGCAATATGTGAAAGGTTAAAGCCTGCATTGTGCACAGAAAGCACATGTTTAGTTCGTGAAGGTGATCCTGTGAATGAGATGCTTTTCATAATTAGAGGGCATCTTGATTCTTACACCACCAATGGAGGCCGCAGTGGTTTCTTCAATTCATGCCGTATTGGACCAGGTGATTTCTGTGGTGAGGAACTGTTAACATGGGCCTTGGATCCAAGACCAAGTGTCACACTTCCTTCATCCACTAGAACAGTTAAGGCCATCTCAGAAGTAGAGGCTTTTGCCCTCATAGCTGAAGACCTAAAGTTTGTTGCATCTCAGTTTAGAAGACTACACAGTAAACAACTTAGACACAAGTTCAGGTTTTACTCACACCAATGGAGAACATGGGCTGCATGTTTTATACAATCTGCATGGAGAAGGTATAAGAAACGAAAGGAAGTTGCTGAATTGAAGGCCAGGGAGAATGTCACGGTTGATAAGCCTGAAACACCAACATATACATCAGGCTTAGTTGTGTATGCAACAAGGATGAAGAGGAGCACTAGGAAGGGTGTTAATATGCATTCTGGAACAAATTCAAGAGTAGTCAACTCTAATTTGCAGAAGCCAGCAGAACCAGACTTTTCTGTTGATGAGTAATGAATTTATATTGTGTTTGTAAAAAATCTTGGGATACACCACCCCAAAAGTTAGCTCAAAGGATGAGAATGCCCAAGGCCTTATAAACTCCACATTAGTTGCTCTTCAACTAATGTAGGATTATATATCTCAATAGTGTTACCTTACACTTTTACCCCCTTGTAATTTTTTTTATTATTTATTCATACAAATTATAACATAGGTAAGACATCAAACTCAAAAGTTGTTCCTAAACCTTACAACTAGAAGTGTCAAAAAAAGTCAAGGATGACATAGTAGAAGGAATGATCTAACAAAATGTGTGGGTTGAATTAATAAAGTTCAAATGAAAAGGTATTTTGACCCACATGACCCGGTCTTATGTGCCGTCTAGCTTAGAATAATGGACCAAAGTAACCCACAAGTAAAAAAATAAATAAATAAAAATTAACTACTTAATTATTAAGTGTTTCTTTTTAAAGTTTATTCATCCAAAAGAGGGACAATAGCAGGGAAAGGGAAACAGATTTGGACTCCAAAGGTTCGAGTCAAGCGATTCCCATTATAATCTGTTGCTTTTAGGGGACCAATGATCTATACACCGGGACAACGACCATTTTGCCATGTTATTGGCTCCCCGTTCCCGGTCCTTCGGAACCACAAGAATCTTGAGTTAGAATGAGATTCCAATCAGCATCTTTTGAGATTTTGAGAAGAGTTCAGAAAGCGATGATAGGTGCAGAGACTCAATGGAAGCTGTTCTAACAAATGGAGTTGACAACATTTCCTTTTGTACTAGAAATTCCTTATCAATAAGATTTCCATTTACCTGAGATTTAGGCATGGGTATCAATTGATTCTATAATTTTTTAATTATTTCACGCGTGACGTGCCATAAATGGCCTAAGAATAGGAAGAATCCTAGAACAAAATGAGAAGTAGCTAACCAACTTCTGGGAGAGACATAATTGACTGCTTTGATCTCTGTAGCTACGCCACCCATGGAATTTAAAGAACCTAAAGGAGCGCGAGTCATATATTCCGCGGTAGCCGTACTGGAAGGTACGGCTGGATCACCTCCTTTGCAGGGAGAGCTTATGCTTGTTGGGTAGTTTCAATGCTTTATTTCTGTCCTAGTTGATCCCGATTCGACATTAGAAATATATTAATTTTTCACCAATAACCTAATATTTTTGTCTGTAAATACTGCATATTTTATTCCATTCATAACTCTATTTTCTTCCCTATGAGTTCTAGTCTCAATCAGAATACTAGTTTTTACTGTTCATATGTAATGATTTGAATATACCACACCAAATTCGTTATGTATGGATGATGAGATTCCATTGATATAGAGTCCCCGAAGGGGGAATTGGGGATTTTTCTAATAGGGGATCGGAATGGTTTTCCTTGGAGATGGAAAATAATTCGAAACAATCCATACGCTCCCATTTTTAATAAAATTACGGCTAAAAACATACAAGTGTTGTAATGTGCCTCTCCATGGGTGTCTAGTAACCATGTAGGTAAGGGTATAATCGACGAATTGACAACAAGAGCAATAAAAAATCCCCAATAGAATATTATTTTGAGCGCCACGGGATACCATTGATTAGTTAATGTTTCAAAATTAAATGTTGGCTCATTAGAACCATATAAACCGATACCCAGAATTCCAATTAATAAAAAAATAGAACTTCCCGCAGTGTACAAAATAAACTTTGTAGCCGAATAAAAATGTTTCCTCCCCCCACATGAATAAAAGTAGATAAACGGGTTCAGTGAGGTAAATGCATTAAAAGGGGGCAAATTTTAGCAGACAGTGCTGCTACCGTTGACAGAGAACTCGCTTTGGGAAAAAACGTATTAGTAGCTGAGCAATGGTAATTCTAAGGATCCCCCGGGGAAGGTTCTAATTATAATCCAGAAACAATTCGTAGATATATTTTATATAGACGTGAGATTAAAATTAGTGATAAAGTGGCCGGGAGACATTAAAATTATCTAGATAGGATATGCCTTAGTCAAAATTTTAAAATGAATATCCTAATTGAATCGGGGATACCTGAATTCACACTGGCATCGTAAATATTTTTAGCCTAGAAAAAATTTATCAAAATGACAAGCTCCTTACAAAATTTGCCAAAATGCCACGTCTTCAAAAAATGATACAACACCTTACGTTTGGGCATGTGACAGCGAGTTTGAGGCCACGTAAACTCGCTAAACAGTCCAACATTTTTCAACCAATCAACGTGTCAGGCCTATGTCGCTTTACTGTACAGTGCGTTCCGTGGCATTTTGACGTGTGGAGAGAGAGGACTGTTGAAGTCACTGGATAGTGCAGAGACTATAGTGCAACGTAGCATATGCATACATAGAGTATATGAAAAAACAATAAAAATGATTTAATGTCCAATAAATGCTGATTTATTTTTATTTTCTTTTTGGAAAATATATTATACAATAAAAACTATTTGTTTTTCCAAGTAGCGTACGCAAACATAAAAAACATTTAACAGTTGCATGATTCAAACCTACCGTTACCAGCCTAATGAATTAATCAATTTTGTTAATTTAATGTTCAATAAGTGCTGGTTTGTTTTTTATTTTTTTGGAAAATATTATAAACTATAAAGACTATTTGCTTTAAGGGAAATATTTGATATAATTTATTGATTTTTAATTTAATGTCCAATATTTATTTTTGCAAAATTGATTAATTCATTGGGCTAATGTAACTTTAAGGGAAATATTTGATATAATTAATCAATTCTGCAAATTTAATGAACAATAAATGCTGATTTTTTTTGTTTTCTTTTTGGAAAATATAATAAATAATAAAGACGATTTGCTTAAAGGAAAATCTTTGATATAATTTTATTGATCTTTAATTTAATGTACAATATTTCTTTTTGTAGAATTGATTCATTCATTGGGCTAATATAACTTTAAGGGAAATATTTGATATAATTAATCAATTCTACAATTTTAATGTCCAATAAATGCTTATTTGTTTTTTGTTTTTTTTTTTGGAAATATAATAAACAATAAAGACGATTTGCTCTAAGGGAAATATTTGATATAATTTTATTGATTTTTAATTTTGATTTATTGCAGAATTGATCAATTCATTGGCCTATTAACGGTAGGTTTGAATCATGCAACTATTAAATATTTTTCATGCTTGCATACGCCACGTGGAAAAGCAAATCGTCTTTATTGTTTATTATATTTTTCAAAAAGAAAATAAAATAAAATATTTATTAGACATTAAATCATCTTTATTGTTTTCCAATGGACACTCCATATTCATATGCCACATTGCACTATATTATCTAGTGACTTTAGTCTACTCTCTCCATGTGTCAAAATATCCATAATGCGCTGTGTAGTAAAGCGACGTAGGCCTAATACGTTGACTGGTTGAAAAATACTGGACTATTCAACGTGTTTACGAGGCCTTAAACTCGCTATCACCAGTCCAAACGTAAAATGTCAGGTGTTGTAGCATTTTTGGTGACGTGGCATTTTGGAGAATTTTTTAGGGAGTATGGCATTCCGATAAATTCTTGCCAATAATGTGGTAAAATGGTCATTATACCCTATTCACCCGGTATCTCGATTGAGTTGCTTATCAGGGCTCTTTGATTACTGGGTGGTCTTTGGATTTTTAATGTACCAATTTGGTATTTCATTCCTGATATTTACTAATGAGCTTGTTTAGTGCCGTGGGATGCCCAACGACACACAAGTTTTTTCTTCTTGTTCAGGTGAGTGTCGCGACCCCCCGACAGGCACTCACACAATTGTGCCAAGTGGCACAATCCTGTTAGTCTTGTTACTTTAAAACTTCGAAACATCGTAATTTTTGACTCGGGTATCCAAATCATATAATTTTTTTTTAATTTCATATAACTTTTTGAGATCTACGCAATTACGTATCATTTGACATATTTTACTCTCGCAAACATAGTTCGAATTTGTAACAATGGTACAACAAATATAGCTTTAGAGGCATTAAGCATGGCCAACATGTTATCGTCTATCCCTAATTTGTTCCTTCTTTCCCTACTGCTAGCGTTCTTCATTTTTGCTCCCACTTTTTCTTCGTCTTCTTTACTTCACAAATACAAATTTTGCAATTAACTATTTTCTCGCACAGGTGCTTCTGCAACTTTAACACACCTAAATTCAATTAATTAAGATCTCAACAAAACTGATTTGAAAATTGAGGAAGCTAACAAATAAAGGATTTCTACATCTTCTCACCAAAATTTGGATTTAAATGCTCTTGTGATCGTGGAGCTATTGTTGCAGATTTGAACTATGTTTATGGAAGATAAAATATGCTAAATGATATGTCATTGCGTTGATCTCGAAAAGTTATGTGAAATTAAAAAAATATCTTATTTGGATACCTGAGTCAAAAGTTATCGTCTTTCAAAGTTTTACTATAACAAGACTAACGAGATTGTGTCACTTGGCACAATCGAGTGAGTGCCGAAGGGGGGGGGGGGCTACACTCACTTGAAGAAAAAAATCTTGTGAGTGCCATGGGAGGGGGGTCGCAACACTCAGTGTTAAACACACACACACACATATATATTTTAACCCTAGAAATATTTAACTATATATATATAGTGTTAAATATTTATGCAGCCACTTTTAAATAAGGTTGTCTACAACTATCTCTTTTAACTAAGTCTAACCAGTAAGACATAAAAATTGCATTTTCTCTCTCCATCACATCAGCCGACGATGTTTGAGGAAAGAGAAAAAAGAACAGCTTTATTGTTATAATTATGTCTTACTGGTCAGACTTAATTAAAAAAGGGTAGCTGTATCGGTGTCAAACTTTGAAATTTGATACCAAATCCTAATCATGTATGACATAAGACAAAATCTTTGAAATTTGACACCAGGATCATTTTACACCAGTGTAAGTTACACTCTTAATCTTGTCCGTTGATCCCACTTATATCTAAGGACTCTAATTTTTTAGTAATGTTAGTCGTTGGATACAAGTGGATCCATGGGCAAGATTGGATGTAAGACTTCTAACTCTTACACCGTGTAAGAATATCCTGCCCTATATATATATATATATATATATATATATATATATATATGTGCTAGGATTATTTTACACCGGTGTAAGTTACACTCTTAATCTTGTCCATTAATCTCATTTATATCTAAGGGCTAAAATATTTTAGTAATACGAGCAATTGGATACAAGTGGATCAATGATCAAGATTGAGTGTAAGATTTCTAACTCTTATACCGGTGTAAGAATATCCTGCCCCTCTCTCTATATATATAGGGAAAAATATTTCTCAAGCTGCCTGAGATAAATTCATCTCCGGCCACCCAAAACTACATCGTTTTGATTATTTATTTCTTATATTTATTGATTCACCTTTGAATGGTTATGATTCCCCTCTTCTCTCTCTTCCTTTATCACCATTGATCCATCTTTGTACGGTTATGATTTAATAGCCGGAGATAACTTTATCTCCGGCAACTTGAGAAATGATAAGTATATATATATATATATATATATATATATATATATATATATATATATGGGAAAAACATTTCTCAAGCAGTTTGAGATAAGCTTATCTCAAGCTAGCCCCAAAACTACGTCGTTTTGATTAATGAAGGGTGTTTACGTAATTTTAGGTGATTTAATGAAGCGTGTTTTTGTAATTTTATTTATTTTTATATCATATACATTTTACTGAAATACCCTTCATTAATTCACCTAAAATTACATAAACACCCTTCATTAATAAAAACGGCGTAGTTTTGGGGCTAGCTGGAGATAAACTTATCTCAAGCTGCTTGAGAAATGTTTACCCCTATATATATATATATATATATATATATATATATATATATATATATATATATACACCCAAGAATAACAATATAAAGTAAAGAAGATGATGAATGCAATGAAATTGATATAGAAATGGTCATGACTCAGGTTTAACTTGACATGATCCTAGCCTTATATTTTAATTGGACCGGAACAATTTTAGTGAATTGGTATGACCTAAATAATTATATATTAAATCAATAAATTGTGTTCTTAAGCTGACGTGAATGAACTTATAATATGTCAATTAAATATATATTTATCGTAGTATAAATTTTCACAAATTTAACTTCGCTCTCAATTTATTAACTATAGCTCGTGATTATTTAAAATTATTATTTTTTTAATATAAAAATCATGAATATTAATACCTAAACAGCTCTGTAGGCGCCAACTAAGAGGATCAATGATATTTTCCAACTTACTGAAAAGTTCAATTAGATAAAATGGAGAATAATTTCTGCAATTGCAACAGAAGTCATTTCGCTGCCACACATAATTTTTTTTTACTCTCTTATTTGTATATCAGTGGCAAGGAAAATGATTTCTGCCGCAACTACATAAATCATTATCCTACAAAAAATACACACAACTAACTTGCATTTCCTTTCGACAAATATGATAATATGTGCAAATTCCCGATGCTCATCCTTAGTTTAGTGGAAATGCTTGTTAATTAACATAATATATAATATTTTCTCTTTCAGTGTATTAAATGCAACACACACAATGTAGCAATCAAAAATTAAAAAATTAAATAATTACGAGAATATTATACCAATGAGAAAATTAAGAAAATGAATGCTTACATATCTATACTTTATTGCATATATGTTTATAATTTATAAAAATTTTACCAGTTGTATTTTATAAAATGTGACTCTCACTTCAATATCTAAAATACTAAATCCAAAAAGGAATGATGCTATCAATTAATATTAATTGAAGTGAAAAGAAATTTGCAGTAAAATTTTGGCTTCAATGGAATCTGAGTCGATAAATGCTATCATCCAGCCTCAACTTTAGATGACTTATGTTACTGCACTTGAATTGGCCAATTTCTTCACAACATTTTCGATTTGGGGCATACATGACACAAAAACACGTTCTCCAAGCTGACACAAAAAACGCAATGCCATGACTCACGAGGAACCAACCCAGTTGACAAAAAGGATATACGGTCATAATTAGCAGGTTATGGGTGAAATGTTAGTGTCTCTAGAATGGAATGGAACACCATGATTGGACCCGGCAACAACTAACAAATAGACCCCCCCTACTATTACTTTTTATCATATAACCCTGTCGTTTTCATTGGTACCACATAACTACATTTTTTTTCTCAGTTATATGTGTATGTGTCTACGTGTGTGGGAGTGTGTGGAGTTTTACATATCATATATATGAAAATATGTGTTAAATTTAGATCATACTGCTTAAATTATTATTTAATAACTTGGCAAAGGACATATAAATAGAAGGTATATTAAAAGCAAACTATCGAATAATGCAATTCTAATAATGATCGGCATGTGAAGAAGAGTCGTCCAATGCCAACTATATGCATTCCAAGGACAGTGAGATGATTATTCACATTTCATCATAGACTTTAGGACATTCAATTCTATGGTTCAAAGAGAAAGGGTAATTAATTTAGTCTTGGTTCTTGGGGGAAAAAATTAGGCCTTAATAGGGAATGTATTAAATTAATTTAATTAAGAGTTAAGAAGTGCATACATCATGCATGGTTATGATTAATCTGGAGTTTTTTGAATGAAATCAATAATAGTAAAATCAAAAGGGTTTAATTTGCTTTTGAATTGTCATTTGTCAAAGCAAAAGGGACATTAGCATATATTTCCCACAGAAGAAAAACAGAGATTGCAACCGGGTGAGGGGACCATGTGAGTATATTTATCTATCTGAAGTGGGTTTTGAATTATTGATGCATTAATTGTTCACGGGTTATAGGGAGGTCTTAATGAAGGGTTGAGTTTTATGGATTTGACATGTCTAAGTTAGGGATGCATTTTATTGGAAATATTGTAAAGTTTAATTATTGATTAAAAAATTAATGGAGTGAATTATAACAATTTTATAATTTGTTTTCTGTGGACATGTATTTTATCATTATGTCAGCCATTCATTCAACCATGCACATAAATTCAAGTATTACGATCCAAGAATTGTTGATTAAGTGGTGACTTAATTAGATTCTAAGATTTAATCTATGCAAAGGCTAGTGTGTTCTCTTCCTAATGGAGAGGTATTAATCCGAAATCGAATTAATTAATTGAATCTGTTAGGACTTTAGACACCCATTGATATCTACCAAAAAAAATATTCAAGTTTTACATAGTAAGTTGAACTATATATTGCTATTTTTTCAAGACAGTGATGAAAGAAAAAAAAAATGGAAACTTCACTAATGCTGCTTATTGTAGTTTTATTAACGCTTATCCTTTTAAATGATATAATTTTATGTCATTTTAGATATTAACCGTTGATTTTCGTCAATCAACGGTTATGATTTATTAAGTCAAGTTTATTAATTAATTATTAATTCGCAATAAAATCCAATAAATCATAACCGTTGATTGACAAAAATAAACGGTTAGGATCTAAAATGACACAAAGATATATCATTTAAAAGGACAAATATTTTTTCCTTCTTTTTAACATCAATGTTAACTCTGCTTTACGTTTATACTGTTTAACCTTTAAAATATTATTTTCTGATTTTTTATACATGTTTCATATCTTGGTGAGTAGGCTTACATTAAAAATTAGCCTATTAAAGGCTTAGTTTATAGGCTAGGCTTGACCTAATGTTAAAAAATAAAAACCTAACATGACCTATAGGCCTTCTAGGCCTACAAATTTTGACATATTTATAAGAACAATATGAAACCAATAAATCCATACGAAACCAAAAAATTAGGGTGAGAAGATGACCTAAAATTCTCTTCTTTCTAACTAGAATTTCCAATGAACGAGTTGATGTTCCAAGGAAGGAATTAAGGTGAGAATTGAGAAGAAATTAGGGTTGGGAGTTGAAACTTAAGATAAATAAATTATTTTATTTAAAATTTAATGGGCCAGCCTATAAGTTTGTAGGCTAGACTTTTCATAGTTGACCTATGACATATTTGTTAAATAGTTTTTTTTACAAGTCTAAGTCTATTCTAATTAAAAAAAAAAGCCAAGTTAAGCCAAGCTAAATATAGACAAGATTGTATGGCCGGCTGTATGTCAAGCCTGCCCTATACACCTCATAGATGTGGACATTCTCTTGATTTGGGAAGATTAAATCGTATTCTGCATCAAATGAATTCGGTAAATGACCTAATTAGGCAATAGGTGTAAGGATTAAAATAAAACATATCTAAAGAACTTTGGATACACCACCCTAAAAGCTAGCTCAAAGGGTGGGAGTGCTAAAGGTCTTATAAACTCCACATTAGTTGCACATACAACCAATGATGCAACAAGCCTAGCCTACCTGTGCTAAGAGAGTCCACAAGAGAAAGTGGGGGACGGCGAGGCTCTGATACCATGTAAAGAATCTTGGAATACACCACCCCAAAAGCTAGCTCAAAGGGTGAGAGTGCGCAAGGCCTTATAAACTCCACATTAATTGCACAGACAACCAATGTGGGACTATATATCTCAACACTTAAAATTTGTTATCTGCATTCCGTACCCATGTGACACCAGCATGACCATATGCATTTTATTGTTCTCATTCACACGAAGGACGGAGGATTGTCTCCCGGCCCCCTCAAACTTCTTCATTTCGATCCCTTTTAATATTTGTGTAATTTTTTTCTTTTTCATGCACTTCCTCTCAAATATTTAATATTTCAAACATCATTATTGTATATACACTTGTCTGGATTACTGAAACGGAGAACAATTTGCTAGAATGGTAATTAGTGTCATTATCTTAGTTTTAAAGATAAATGGTTTCAACATGAGGTTGGCTTAAATAATGATAATACAAGGGTAAGGAGGATAAACTATCAAAAGAATATGGATTCAAATTCGAAAGACTTTTAGGATCAGAGTTGAATAATTATCAAATTGCTTGATTCAAAATTAATCATATCTAAGTCATTAGGTTTGGTTTAATTGTGAGAGATTTGAATAATTTGTATTAGGTTATGTGTTCAATTTTTATTTATATCTAAAAAAAATTAATCATTTCCCCACCAAGGTCATAAGAAATTAAGAATATAACTGAGTCACCCAAAGAGATAATTTTATCATAGAATAAAACAAAATAAAATAAATAGCTTCGATCCTATTTAATATAAAACCCCTTTTCCATTTTTCTCCGCAAATTAGATGGTTAGGAATTAAAAATATAACATCATCTTTAGAAATTTGTAATCAAATGTAATTTTTAATGTTTTGAGATAAAGGCAATATAAGAATAATAAATCTAGAAGTCTTGTTATTCCATTTACTTCCCCCAAAATTTTTTAAATGATAGAATATAAAATTTTCTTTGTTTCATTATTATGTATCTAAATAATGATATAATTTTTTTATTTTATTTCATTATATACAATTTCTTGAAATAAAATATCTTAACAAAGCCTAACATATTTTCGTGGTGAACAAAATTTCCTTTATTAATTTATTTGTACATTTCGATTGAAGATAAAAGGGTCTTGAATTTGCTTGGACTAGAGGTTGAAGACGCTGAAGCTCAGTTATCACTTTGCTCTCCAGCAATGGAAGAGTAGCTCGAGAGTCTCGCTTAGTGACTCGGATTCGAGCATGGTTATAAAAGAATTGTAAAATTGAACTAGTTCATATTTTTAGAGAAGGAAATAGTTGTGCAAATTGACTTTCTAAATATCCTTTAGACTATCCTGTTGAGAATAATTTTTGTGTTTTTTCAAACCCTTCCCTTGGTATTTGGCCTTTGTATTGGGCTGATTTGTCTTTGTCTTGTAATTTTAGAACGATTTTGTTGAATTGATTTTTTTTGAGGTATTGTTGTTAACCCCCTTAGATTAAAAAAAAAAAATTGTTTATTTCAATATCTAAAAGCGATAAAAAAATGCAACCTAACCCGTAAGAAATTTCAAATTTGAAATTTTGGATAATTTTAACAATAGTGCAATTATTAAGTGAAAAAAGAATCTATTTGCTTGGTCTTCCCTAGAGAAACAGAGGCCGGAATCGAAGAGGAATATTTGCTTAAATTGGACCCAATAAAGGAAAAGGAGTTTTTAGGACCCAATAAAGGAAAAGGAGTTTTTAGGACCCAATAAGAAAATGACTGGAAAAACCTTACCAATTGCGTATTCAACTTTGCTTCTCCCACTCTATTCGAGTTTGATGCTGGAATCTTCATTTTGCTGTTCAAATAGAAGAAAGTGACCAGCCAAGAAAATGATGTGACACACATTCCTCAAAGGACAAATCGAAAGTCGGTGGTTTCAGATTATAAGTTGTTTAATTCCAAGAACTTGACACTCACGCACTACCTCTTTTGAGTCATATCTTATCTTTCTTCACAAGTTTAGACCTTAATTTATTGAATTGTGATTTATGAAAGTAGATATACAACATTGGCCTAGTTTTATTTTCTTTATTTGTGGTTTTAAAAAAAAGTTATGCACCATATAGAGTGTTTATTTTCATTCATGATGTTGGACAAATAGAGGGTTTGTGTTCCTTCTTTTGATGAGTCTGTGATTCTCATCTAATTAATTTTTTATTTAGTTTTCTAAAATACCTTTCATTTAAGTTTCTAATCGATCAACATCATTCCATGGTTAATTTTATTTTTTATGATCATTTTTTTTATAGAAAAATGATCATTTTTTTATGGAGTAGAACTGCTACAGGTTTCGAATTGCAGAACCCCCGAAGTTGCCGGACTGTAGTAAATAATTAATCTTTTTATATTTTAAATAAATTGAATTAAAAAGAAAAAATAACACAACTAAGGAAGTTTTTCCTTTTTTATGATATTTCTTAATTATTATTACTTCTTTGAAGTAGGTTGTAAGCTAATTTTCATCAAAAAAACCTGACAAAGGTTTTGTCTAATGTCATTTAACTCTTATTGATCTGCTTGCCAAAAAGCTTGATTTGCTTTAAATAATGTTCGCATTCCAAGTTTTATGAATGAAAAAAAATACAGACTCCATGCTTGAAAATAATTAATTAACTAACTAAATAATTTATTGTCGCATATCATTATAAATAATTTAAGGGTTCATTTTTTCGGCATTTCATTTTTTTTCTGCAGTTAATGCAGATAAGTTATCTGCATTTAGCCTAAAACGACGTCGTGGTGGGGAGGAAATCAATGTATTTTTGTAATTTTAATTTATTTCAAGGTTATAATAAATTTTATAATTATAATTTTTTAATATTTCAAATCAAAACGATGTCATTTCGGGAATAAATGTAGATAACTTATCTACAGCGGAAATCTTTTTTTGATAATTTAATGAACTAACTATTTTCTAGGATTTTTAATATGTCTTTTAAGGTTGTTACACAAGAATTAATATTAAAGTCTTTAAATAACTTCGTTGTGAAGAAAATACGTTCATTGATTGAATTATTCTTTATTAAAATACTCAAATTATTAGAATGAAAAAGAATATTAATACATCCTTAATTTTAAAAAATAGACAGATAAAAAGAACAAAATTATTTAAAAAAAAACAGATAAGAAAAGAAAACATAGGAGTAATAATATATATATATATATATATATATGGGAAGAGTTCATTTGACTCCAGAGTAAGACTTACACGTCTTACTCTTCATCCTAACCTTTGATTTTCATCCATCCAACGGTTATAATTTAGAAAGTTATATTAATTAATTAATTATTAATTACACTATAAATGACAACCATTGATTTCCGTCTATCAACGGCTGAGATGGAGAGTAAGATCAATAAAAGTCTTACTCTGGAGTCAAAAGAACCCTCCCATATATATATATATATATATATATATATATATATATGATTAATTAAGGTTTTCTCACTTTGTCAACTGATTCATTATAAGCTAGATGAAGTAAAGAGAGCAATGAAGTTCTAACACGTACATACACTTTTGTGATTGGGATCGAAAAGAAAAGGGGAAGCTTTTTTATGAAAAAATTAATGAAAGCACAGACCAAAGATGACTCGTAACAATCAGTATGGAAGAGGGGTGAGAATATAACTATGTTCAATTAGTGACCACATTTTCTAACAACGTACTCTTGACAGGGTACCATTGTGCATGGATTGGTTTAATGCTTATAAGTTCTCTATTTGATGAAAGAGATGTGTGCCTTATCCGAAAAGGCAAATCTTGGACAATCATTTTAATTTCTTATGAAAAAGGACATAATTAGAACTTGACTTAAATCCCCTACCAAACTTATTTACCTGCTTTTATCCCATGAATATTTTAATCACTCTTGTGTTGTGGGTAGTGGAGGCCAAAAAATAGAAAGAGGAAATGTAGGTTCTTAAGTCTTAACCCACTAGTGGATGATTATCTGAGTAGGATTCCCACCATTTAGTTGTGGAACTCAATTATTCATTTATAATTGCTAACACATCTATGCAACTCAAAACAATTAAACAAGGCAAAGAAAAGTCATAACGCTCCTTCCATCCCCCAAAGAGAATTTAGGAATAAATAAATATAATATATTAATGCAATCCACATTTGACTAATGATTTCTCTACTACCAAACTTGAGTAGTTCTAGCTTTATTCACTTATTTAATTTGATGAAAGATATATATTTAACAAAATTGATCAGTTCACAAGAGTTGGATTTCATTATACGGTTGAGTCCGTCCAACTTGACGATTTGATAGGTTGTTGTTATGGGATCACCTGCTTTACCACACAGAATGATATCTATGGGATGATGACGGCTCTAATGACGCTCTGATGTGGCTTCCTTACGCTCAAGTTAGTATTTTATTAATGAATTTAAGTATATTGGAATGGCAAAAAAATTAAAATAATACAATATAATAAAAAAATTTCGCATTTAATGTTGTTTTTGAAATAATGATACATCTACTGCTGCATGTGACGCCCCTTTTGGGCGTCACATGTGACGCCTCAAAGGGGCGTCTTCCCCTTCATGGGAGACGCCCCAATGAGGCGTCACATGTGACGCCCAAAATGGGCGTCACATGCAGCAACCTATTAATACCCTCACACCCTCCATTCAATGCACACCTCTTTTCTCACTCTTCTTGATCTCTTCTTAACTCAAATTCTTTTATCTTTAATTTGTATTTGAATTTTAGTTGTTATTATATTTAAATATGAGCTCAAATTCTGATTCTGTTCGTGTTGTGTTATATTACAATGGTAGGATGGTTGAAGGTCGACGAGGTGTCATATTTGAAGGTGAAAAAAGGCCAACACGTATCCAACGCAACGCAAGCATTGACGAACTGCATGAGAGAATTCGGCAGAAGTTAAATCTTCAAGACAACCAGTGTATCACTCAGATCACGACAAGGGTATGGCAAGGTGATAGATACATTAGTTGGAAAGTTGTTGACGATGAAGACGTGGAGATGACAATGGAAGAATTTTTCAAGCAATCAAGGATAGATTTTCTGGAGTTGTATGTGGACATGGCTGCAACCGAGAATTTTTCCTTACCGGTGAGGTCAGTTGATTTAAATTCTCCCCGTCTTCCAGCTTCGCTTCCCGCTCATGCGTCTTCAGTTGGTAACTTTTCTGAGGGAGATGAAAATGATCCGACTTGGGTAATGGATGACGAAGACGATGACTACGACGATGAAAATATGGCAATGGAAGAACGTCTTTTGGCGGATGATGCAAGTGCTTCAGAAGGAGATGAACCTCGTGAAATGGCTGCGTCTCATATCCCAATATTCCATGAACCAGTCGCGGCGCAAATGGCGCAGTTGATTGACGTTGCGTCTGCCCCGTTAGGTATTTCCCATGAAGGTAATTGAAATTAATTATAAATAGATGAATAGAATATTGGTTTAATACTTGAATTTAGAATTTTGTTTTTAAAACCTATAATCCGCAGGTGCAGGTGACGAAGCTGTTATTCCTTTTTGGGAAGGAATTCCGCATTATTCGTACATTGATTGGAGTTATCGGAGCGAACAAGAATCATGCACTGATGGTACGGTTTCAGGATCAGGTTCAATTCAAGGTCCGTGGCAACTGGGTGATGCGTTATTTGTCAATCAAGAATTTCCAACAAAAAAAGATGTTCAAATGGCACTTAAGCACCACCTCATTAGGGAGCATCAAGAAGCAATCGTAATTGAGAGCACGCCTGCAAAGTTGACCATGAAATGTTGTTTGTATAATGAAGGTTGCCCGTGGCGTGTAAGGGCGATCAAACCGGTGTTCGGTGTAAATTGGAAGATCACGAGATGGGGTGGAAAACACAATTGTTTGAATGAGCACATTTCTCAAGGACATAGACAGTTAGATGCGGACGTAATTGCAGAACTCGTCATAGGTATGTTTTCATTTATTTAACTAATATGTCAACGTTTACGTAATGATTAAATTGAGTCTACGTCATCTTCATCGCAGGGATGATTAAGGAAGAACCATCTGTGCGATGATTAAGGAAGAACTACGTAAAATCGTAACGCATAATTAAATATAAATAATAATAACTACGTAAAATCGTAATGCATAACTAAATATTAATAACTACGTAACATAATTAAATATAACAACATTCATGGCATTGCATAAAGTTTCTAATTGATTATCCTAATGTTCTCCGTCTCTAATATACGATCAATCCTAACATGCATTACTAACTACCACCGTAATTTAAACATATAGATTAAAGGTATTACGAACTTACCTCTAAGTCGGCAGAGCTTCGCTAGGAATCGTCGGAAGAGAGAGGTTAGAGAGAGGTCAGAGATATGTGAATGAGTGGGGATTATGAAAGGGACATGGGGTATATATAGTACTGCTGTATGTGACGCCCCTTTTGGGCGTCACATGTGACGCCTCAATGGGGCGTCTCCCATGAAGGGGAAGACGCCCCTTTGAGGCGTCACATGTGACGCCCAAAAGGGGCGTCACATGCAGCAGTAGATGTATCATTATTTCAAAAACAACATTAAATGCGAAATTTTTTTATTATATTGTATTATTTTAATTTTTTTGCCATATTGGAATAAGATAATATTCATACTTGGATTTTGAACCTCTTTTTTATAGTAGTGACATGACCTTTTTGTTGTCTTATTATGCTGTCTTAATATGACGACATGTCTATAATTCATATATTATGGTGGTTTTGTCAACCTATCTAGTCCGTAGGATATCTCTTAGTGATTTATAATGTCTAGATTTGGTCGGAATCTCATATATCCGTTCTTTAGGTATTGGTTATTAAGAATGCTTATGAGTCATCTACTACTGCGAGCTTAGTTCCGCACTCCCGGAATTGCATGCACCTATTATATATGTATTTTCTTAGGTTTTGTTTGGGAGTTGGTTTTAGGAGGGGAAGGAAAGGAAAGTGAGGATTTTAGTAAGCCATCCCCTTGTTTGTGAGTATAAAAGAAAGAGGGGAAGAAATTGAGGGTTTTTACTAAACCCTCCAAAACCCTCATTCTTCCTAAAATTAAAGTTCCCCCAATTTGGGGGGTTTGAGGAGGGAAATATTAAAAATTACTTATCTACCCTTAGCATTAAAATGTAAAAACTACATAAATGTGAATCATTGTTAAACGTGTCATTATTATAAAAGTCTCAAATACCAACAAAATTTATCAACAAAAAATATTTCGTCAAAAATAGTGATAAATTTTTTGATGAAAATCACATACGTCAAAAAAATTTCGTCAAAACTAAAGACGAAACAAGATTTTGTCATAATCACTCATAAGTTTTTTACGGGAAAGAATTCAGTCAAAACTATTGACGAATCTAAATTCCGTTGAAACTTTCAACGAAAATATTTTCGTCCAAAATTTGGCGAAACACATCTCTACCGAAAAGTTTCGACGTAAAACAATTACGTCTAAATTTTTTACGGAAAATATTTCCATCAAAATTTGAGACTAAAAACATTTTTGCAAAAGAATTTGACAAATTTGTTTTGTCAACATTCTTTACAGAATCTAAATTTCGTCAAAATATTTCATAAAAAAACATATTCATCGAATTTTTTGACGAAAAATATTTCCATCAAAATTTTCAATGCAATACATTTCCTTCGAAAATTCTTGCTGAAAAAAAATTTCATCAAATTTTTTTACAGAATTTACATTCCGTCAAAAGTTTTCGACCGAAATATTTTCGCTAAACTTTTTGACAAAATCTTTTAGTTGAATATTTAAGGAAACACATTTTCATCGAAAATTTTCGATGGAAAATATTTTCATCAAATTTTTTGATAAAAAATATTTCCATCAAAATTTTCAACGGAACACATTTATGTCAAAAAATCTCAACAGAAAATTTTTCCGTAAAAAAATTTGACGAAAATTATTTCGATTAAAATGTTTGACGGAAAAAATATTCTGTCAAAATTCTTTACAGAATCTAAATTTCGTCGAAAGTTTCGAATGAAACATTTCTCTCAAAATATTTGACAAAACAATTTCTGACAAAATTTTCTTCAGAACACATTTCCATCGAAATTTTGAACGAAAAACATCTCGACAAAATTTTTGACGAAATATTTTTTTCATTTAAAGCATTTTATGGAGGAAATCATTTTCGTCAAAACTTTTGCCAGAAATTAAATTTCGATAGAAAATTTATTTTTGTAAAAATTTTCATCGGAGAAAAATTTCCGTTGCTTTTCGATGAAGAGTATTCCGACGAAAAAAAATTTGTGATAATTTCCGTAGCTTGGAGCGTAGAAATTTCATTAGAAATATTATCTTTTTTAATATTGTGAAAAGTACATAAATAATTTTGTTAGAAATTTTAAATTTAATTTAGTTTGTAAAATATAATAATTATATTAATTTTAAAAATGGGTATAATGGTAAAAATATCTCATTAACCTTCCATTTCCCTCCCTTGCCATTTTTAACTCTCAAACAAGTGGAGGGAATACCCTCCAATTTCTTTCCCTTCCTTCCCCTCCCTCCCCCTTGGATCCTCTTCTTTTCCTTCCCTTCCAAACTCCCAAAGAAAGCCTTACCGATTAATTCTTTGTCTTTAAACCTTTGGGCTATTATTGGATTGAAGCTCCGTTTAATCTAGCTTCATATCACAAATCAAGCACATTAAATTACAACCTGTTTTCTTTCACTGAACTTATTTATTTAATAAACTGCTGTTGTGATGCTTTCCCCCAAAAGGAGATTAAACTTAGTGCACCCGGCCCACATGGGATTGGGTGGGGTGAAGGAGAGAGTGAAAGAAAAATTGAGGAGAAATTTAAAAAAAAAAAAAATTGAGGAGAGAGAAAAAAATATACGTGTCACTCCGTGAATGGAAGGACCATGAAGGGACGAGAGCGTATTAAAAATTTCCCCAACAAAGAATGGAGTTATGGATTGAGAGCTGTTGTTTACCCAAC
>JAVKPL010005788.1:0-24308 GCA_032173675.1 Gastrolobium villosum | reverse complement strand
TTATTTAAATTTAATGATTAAAGCTAATTTATATCAGTGCAACTTTAACCCCACATTATCTAATAATAATTATTAAATAATTGGATAATCAATAAACCGACAGAAAAATTTATTATTATTTATCAATAATTAATGAAGGAAAGAGTATATTCTACAAAGTTAAGTGTATAATTGATAAATATTAAGGAAGTAATATATGTATACCATGAATTTTGCATCATTTTTAGATGTTTCTAGTCTGGGAAAAGAAAATATAAAGAAAGCTTTCGATGTGATAGAGTTCATGCTTTTATTGTTTTATTATTTAAAAAATGTAGTGTAAAAATACCATGAGAAAAATGATATTTAAATATTATTATTATTATTATAAAAATTAAAAAGATATAATTTGAATACACGGAATAGTGTGAACACGAGACTGATTCCATGTGCCGTTGTAGGGTTTGTGATTTTTTTTGAATTAATTGTCGAGAGAATGACTTGTATGCTAAAATCGCAGTCAAATAAAGTCTGAATTGAAGGTGCCTTGACAAATGGAGCGTTGAAGAGTTTGATTGATGCGAGAATTGGATCAATGCTGTCCAACCGATTCCTGATGTCACGGCCACGGATGTAACATTCTATATAAACATCAAATTTATATACAAAAAGCAAGATTTGTTCTACAAATCCACTAAAATTAACTTACTGCATTAATTAAATATTGTATTAACACATTATTAATATAATATTAGATTATTATTATTATTTTAATTTACCTTTAAAATATAATTTATACTGTGTTAAAAGAGGCATGATATTCTTACACTGGTGTAAGAATTAGAAGTCTTACACTCGATTTTGATCATTGATCCACTTATATCTAATGGTTCACATTACTAAAAAATTAGAACACTTAAATATAAGTGGAATGAGCAGATAAGTTTGAGAATATAACTCACACTGATGTAAATGATCATCACCTATGTTAAAATAACATTGAACCAAATATTGAAACACGTGATGATAATAAGAGGTTAAGGTTTCGTTTACAAAAAAAAAAAAAAAAAAAAAAAAAAAAGAGGTTAAGGTTTCAGAAATAATATAGCTATAGTGAGTGACCCTTATGTATGTATAGGTAATATTTACATAAGATTAATAATATTTAGGTAGGATATATAACTTCTTTTATGATTAAGATCCTTTATGTAATGATTTGTTTTTGAATGAATGATGGTTTTGACCTGGAGTTCGTGGATCCATTCTATTAATTTAGAGTGATAGAATGAGAGAGGAGCAAATGGGAGCATATTCCCCCTTCAATGAAAGATGTTTTTATAGTTTTAGAAAAATTAACGAGGAGTATTTTGATACAATTTATATGATAAAGAATGGGGAAAATGTTTCCTTTAAGATGACACAACTTGTGTTATTTTACTATAATAAAAATGACACCCATTTTTTTAATAAGACCCACATTTTTTTATTCACACACTCTCTCTTCCATGATTATCACTTTCTCTCACTTAAAATGACACAACTTTACATCCACACACACTTTTTCCATAAAAATTAAATTAAATTACAGAAATATCTTTCATTATTTCAAAGAGGAAGGTTATACTTATAATTTTTTTTCTTTACAACCTTTTACAATCATATTTTAACACTATTGATTTCCGTCAATCAACGGTTATTATTTATTGTGAATTAATGAATTTAATTTGCGAAAATCATAACCATTGATTGGCGGAAATCAACGGTGTTAATATATAATTGTAAAAAGTTGTAATAAAAAAAGATTGTAAGTATAATCTAGATCTAATTCAAAACATGTAATTTTTAGAGTTACCAGAAATAGATATGAAGAAATGTTTTACTCCATAAATAATTTAACTTTAAAAAAATTACAATTTCACCACCTTCAATCGCATTACAACAAATATACTAACATTAAATATATGGGAAATTATACTTATCTTACATAAGATATATTTATCATGTCACACTTACATAAAAAATATGTTTTTTTATTTTCTTTTTTCTTTTTAAAAATTTGGTGGATCCTATTTAATTTATCTCATAACATAAGATAACATCTCTCCTATAACATGAGAGAAGTAAAGCTCTAAATATATACAATATTAAAAAAAAAAAACAAAGGTAGAACTTATTCATGGTCTCGAGCTCATGTACTACGTAGGTAGTTGGTAGAGATTTAATAATACATGTACTAAAAATAATAAGAGCTTTATGAATATGTCCGCCCTGACCGGATGGATATCAATAAACCGGTTAAAAAATTTAAAAAAATCAAATAAGATAGTGATGAAATTCATTTGAATTGTATCGCAACAACATTAAGATAACAATAATAAATAAGGGAACAACGTTTGTAATTTTAAATGATATAGAATTATGTCATATGAAATTAGGCAAAAAAAAATTAATTTATTGATTTTTTAATAAAAAATTACGAAAAAATAGTCATTTTGAAATTAATTACGAAAATATAGCAGTCAAACACGCCGGAGGCGTGTTTCACCAGGTGCTGCCACGTGGCACAAAAGTCAACAGTTTGACCGTGAAATTTTGGAAGTCCATAATTTTTTACTTGGATGTCCGAATTAGGTAATATTTTTTTTGATTCCACGTAACTTTTCGAGATCTACGTAATGGCATCTCATTTGACATATTTTGTCTCTCACAAAAAAAATTGTTTATAACAATGATACCATAAGAACGTTTAAACCCAAATTAATAAACAAAAAACCACTATTATGATTAGAAACATGTATATTAAAGATCCGACGGTGTAAACATTTGGGCATGACCGAGGAGAGAGACACGCTCCAATTTGGGCGTGACCGAGTTGGGGCGTGTCTCTCCAGGTGCTGCCACGTGGCACAAAAGTTAAGAGTTTGATCGTAAAACTTTGGAAGTCCATAACTTTTGACTCGGGTGTCCGAATTAGGTAATATTTTTTTTGATTCCACGTAACTTTTCGAGATCTACGTAATGAAATCTCATTTGACATATTTTGTCTATCACAAAAAAAAATTGTTTACAACAATGATACTATAAGAACGTTTAAACCCAAATTAATAAACAAAAAACCACTATTATGATTAGAAACATTCATAGTAAATATCCTTATAATTTTGGTAAAAATACGTCAAAACGACATAGTTTTATTAAAAATGACATAACTTTGTAATCATGAACAAAAACTTAAAAATCAAAATAAAACGAAAAACACTCAGTTAACTTTTAATAAGTATCTTTATTATGAATATTTCTAATCATAACAGTGGTTTTCTGTTTATTAATTTGAGTTTCAACGTTCTTATGGTATTATTATTGTAAATTCAATTTTTTTTGTGAGAGACAAAATATGTCAAATGAGGTGTCATTACGTAGATCTCGAAAAGTTATGCGGAATAAAAAAAAACATTACCTAATTCGGACACCCGAGTCAAAAGTTATGGACTTCCAAAGTTTCACGATCAAACTATTGACTTTTGTGCCTGGTGAAACACGCCCCCAATGGGGCGTGTCTCTCTCCTCGGTCACGCCCAAATTTGGACGTGTCTCTCTCCAACCAGTCACGCCCCCGTAGGGCGTGTTTGACTCCTATATTTTCGTAATTAATTTCAAAACGACTCTTTTTTCATAATTTTTTATTAAAAAAACAATAAATTAATTTTTTTTTGCCTATGAAATTATGTCATTTTAATGTATTTTATCATTTTTTTATAAAATAAAGGAAAGATAATATAAAAAAGGTTCATTTTATATGCAGTCGATGTAGATAAGTTATCTGCATTTAGCTTAAAATGACATTATTTTGGGATGGAAACCAATATGTTTTTATAATTTTAATTTATTTCAAGGTTATCATTATCTTTATAATTATAATATTTTAATGTTTCAATCCCAAAACGACCTCATTTTGAGAATAAATGCAGATAATTTATCTGCAATAAATACATAAATATTTTTCTGATATAAAAATACGGGGAAAGATATACTTACCACAAAAAAATTACAACCTTTACAACCATCTTAATAATCGTTGATTTTCGTCAATCTATCGGTTATTATTTATTGAAAAATTATTGAGTCAAATTTATTAATTAATTATTAATTGCGAAAGAATTATAACCGTTAGATTGACGGAAATCAACGGTGATTATATTAGTTGTAAAGGTGATAAACTTTTTTGATTGTAAGTATATTATGCCCCCTAAAAATACACGAAAACGATTAATTTCATTAAAAATAATATAATTTTGTGTGATCACTTTTTTCAATAAATAATAATAATAATTAATTTTGCGTTATTAATGATAATTGACTATTAAGATTAATATATATTTGTTTAAATTAGTTAATTAATTTTGGTTTGAAAAAAGTGAAGTATTTTGTGCAGGCAAAGCTTTGTTGTTACGAAAACTAGGAGGAGCTTTCTTACATAAGAATCCAAGGGAGGGAAAGAGAGAGGAGAGAGAGAGAGAGACAGAGAAGAGAAAGAGGAGACACAGACAAAAAAGAAACGGAAAAGTAAGAAACAACAAAAGGTTGGATTCGATCTATTGTTTCTCCATAAGAACTCATGTTGTTTCCTTCTGCACTTGCATATTTCATAGTAATAATTACTCTCCATTCTTACCATCTTCATTCTGCACTTGCTTACTCGTCAATTCTCCTTTTTTTTCTTAAGGATCTCGGGTGGGTTTTCGTTTTCTCTCTGGTTAGGTGCTTATTTTATTTTTCCCTTTTGAATCTGCATACTCCATTCATCTCATCAAAAATTCGTCTTCTAATTTTATTCAAATAAAGCTGCGTTTGTTGTTATTATTATTATTATTATTATCTAGATCAGGAATATGAGAATACCCCAATTCTCAATTTTTATTTTACATGCGAGTTTATTTAATTTCATCTTGATGGCTAGTCATCCTTTTCCTCCCATATGTGAAGTATTATTTTCTTCATTGAGGTTCTCTAGTAATGTTTGTTTGAATTGTACTTGAAAATAATGGGGTATGATTTTGGTGAGAATAAAATGCATTTGATTCCCTTTTTCCATGGTGATTGCTTGCAGGTCTGTGCCTCCTCTTATATAATAGCTAGTTTCTGAGACCAAAACAAAAAAGAAGAAGAAGAAGAAGAAAGATCACATGGATTATGAAAGTAACAATTGGATTTGGGAGGGGGTATACAACAATCCACATGTGTTTGGTGGTCTAATGGTCACAGCAGCCTTGCTGGGCTTGTCAACAAGCTACTTTGGTGGCATTGGGGTTCCTTTTTTGCCACTGCCATGCTCCTGGTCTAATTTGGGGATTTTCCACAAGAAGAAATCTGGGAAGAGGCGCGTTCGAGTTTACATGGATGGCTGTTTTGATCTGATGCATTATGGCCATGCCAATGCACTCAGACAAGCAAAAGCTCTAGGAGATGAATTGGTTGTGGGTCTTGTCAGTGATGAGGAGATTGTAGCCAATAAAGGGCCACCTGTTTTGTCCATGGAGGAGAGGTATAAATATTTGTTTTTTTATTTTTTATCTTCTCTAAAATATAAATCATAGCATACTTTAGATTCTTGTACCCTATCAGATGCTCCTTTTTGTTCTTTTCTCCTTTTGATTTTTCTCTTAGATGAAAGCAACCACCATTCAGTTTACGGTAAGACTAGAAGTTACATGTCAGTGAAAGAAACTTGGATTTGCTTGCAGCAACTTAAGTGATAGCAGAGCTTGTAAAAAATTTTATTTTTTTACAAAAGGAATATGGTAGAAACTTATAGAAACATTTAATGAATTCCGGAAGGGTTTGGTGTTTGTCCTTTAAAAGAAGATAGAATTGTGTCATTTTGAGTGAAAAAAAGAGATACTCAATTGAAATCATGGGACAGAAAGTGGATGGTTTTTTTATTTATTTGAATTTCAAATAAAAAAACATTAGTTTTAACTAAAATGACCATTCTTTAAAGGCTTTAATGTTTTTAAGGTGAATGTAGATAAGTTATCTACATTCTCCCAAAATTACGTCATTTTGAGTTGAAAAATAAAAAAATCATAATGAAAAAGACTATTATAACCCTGAAACAAATTATAATTACAAAAATACATTGATTTCCGCCTCAAAACGACGTCGTTTTGGGTCCACCGTAGATAAGTTATTTACATTGAATAAAAAGCGAACCCTTTTAAAAGGATAAACAATTTTCCCATTACAGAAATGTGATATTGTATAGCCTTATTAATTCTAATGCGATGTATGCTTGCATCTTCACTTGCACTGGTGATTTGAAAAATGAATTATGGAAGCTAACTTTTTATTTGAAAATGTATTTATCTTCCAGGCTGGTCCTTGTCAGTGGATTGAAGTGGGTGGATGAGGTCATAACTGATGCTCCGTATGCAATTACTGAGCAATTCTTGCATCGTCTCTTTCATGACTACAAAATTGACTATGTCATACATGGTGATGATCCTTGCCTGCTTCCAGATGGAACAGATGCTTATGCTGCAGCAAAGAAAGCTGGACGTTACAAGCAAATAAAACGTACTGAAGGAGTTTCCAGTACAGATATCGTAGGTACTAAGTTTCTATATTTATATCAGAAGAAAGCCAAGAGTTTTTGTGGATTGTGACTGCATCTCTCGGGTTGTTGATGGATTATTTATTTATTTTTTATTTTTATTTATTTATTTTGTGGGGGGTGGGGGTTTGCTGAGGGAGAAATTGCTTACAGAAAAAATCTTGTTTGTGTGTGTGATGTGTATGCAGTTAGGCTTCCTAAGATGAAGAATTTACCTGAAGTTCTCTAATGTGTGGGGCTTGATAATTGATACCTACCTGATGCTCCCCAACTATTTTCAATAAATCATTGTTAAACTAATCATACATATTTCATCTAACTGTGCTTCAATACAGGAAGAATACTGTCTTCTTTAAGAGATCCAAAAAATTGTGAAGATAATAATGGTACTGATGTAAAATCTCAAGAAGAAAGTCAGTCAAAGGGTTCCAACGTATCCCAATTCCTACCAACTTCCCGACGTATTGTCCAGTTTTCAAATGGCAAGGTATTTTGGTTGTCTACTCTTTCAAAGAAATATTGTATATTTGGTTCATAACTGTAGAAACCAATTTATGAGTTTTTCTAGGTGAATGTTTATTTTGATATATTTATGCTGTTTCTTTATGAGCTATGCAAAACAATATCAATGTTTATATGGATTTACTTAATGCAATGGACGCTGATTTGAAATTTATGTGACGACCAGTGGTTTCAAGTTCAAAATGGGTAGAGGCAATTTGTTTTTTCGACTGTTAGTTTGTGGAACTTTTTCATTTGATAATGCGTTGTCACTTCCATCTTATTTTAGGGTCCTGGACCAAATGCTCGTATTGTATACATTGATGGGGCATTTGATCTCTTCCATGCAGGGCATGTTGAGGTACGCATAAGTTTCATATAGGGTGTAATTGATTATCCTCGTAGTTAAACGCTAAAGTTCATTATCCAACAGGCAGGGATCATTTGACCTAATTGTTATGGTATGATTGTGTTTTATTCATTATTCCCATGTTCTTTCAGATACTTAAGAGGGCTAGGGAGCTTGGAGATTTTCTTCTAGTTGGTATCTACTCAGATGAGACAGTGAGGTATACAGTTTTTTATCAAGCTAATTTGCCTTTTCGGGGTATTATTCAGGTATTTATGTCAACCACAGATGAGAAAATAACTACTTTCCTGCAGTGAACATCGAGGAAATCACTATCCACTTATGCATCTACATGAGCGTAGCCTTAGCGTGCTAGCTTGCCGTTATGTTGATGAAGTCATTATTGGTGCACCTTGGGAAATTACAAAGGACATGGTACGTCTCTGATTTCTGGATTTTATTTAAGTAGCTATAGGTTTACCAATTTATTTGAAATTGTTCTTGTGTATTGACTCATATTGACTCGTTCTTTCTCGAATACTCAAGTAAAGGATTCAACTCTTACTAATCATGGTAGTTTCATGAAACATCATCTCCATCTTTTTGCATGTTTTCTTCTTGAAATGATTAGAAATGTAACTTTTTGTATACATACATTGCATCTAGTTGAGAGGGAGGGGAGAGAGGGGGGGGGGGGGAGAGAGAGAGAGAGAGATCATAAATTTGAATCCATTAGAAATTTTTATTATGACGAGGTTTGTTTTTTGGAATCAAACAGATGACAACTTTCAATATTTCACTAGCTGTGCACGGGACTGTTGCTGAGAAGTCATTGCTGGTAAGTTCACCCATTGTTTTATATTTCGCCTGGGATACAATAACATTTTCCTTTTTTGGCGTATCAGTGAACAAGTTGTCTTGTGCAGAGTGAAACAGATCCATACAAGGTCCCAAAGAGCATGGGAATATTTCGCTTGCTTGATAGTCCAAAAGATATTACTACTACCTCAGTAGCACAAAGGATAATGGCGAATCATGGAGCTTACATGGTAATTTCTATATTACATTTTTTCTTTTTCTTTTTTGCTTTCTGAATATTTTAACAACCTTCAAAGTTTGTATTTGTATATATATGGTTAATTGGTTATTCTAGTATGTATGGCTAACATCGAATTTGTCATAAGGTGCTGCTAATTTTATAATCCATCACAAGTTGCATAATTTACCTCTCAAAGAAAAGATTAATTAAACGTCTAATTCACATTCCTGAGATTGTACATCAATTAAATTTAGTCCGGGCCTACTGGCGGGCCTTGCGAATTTTTTAGTTCCTTAAACTTTGAAATGTGGTATGAACAAGCCTAAGAGTCATGCTGAAACATTTCAAAGGGGGATTTTTTGTTGGCAACAAATTGTAGTGGGCTTGTCATTTGCAGGACGTTCTTCAAGAGCTTTTTTAATGCTGCTTGGTAATTTTTTTGACTAAATTTAGAAATGAATGCTTAAATTAAATCATCAGAGACTCCCTGAAGCTCAAAGTCTAATCAGTTCCCACTATTTAATAAACTAAAAAAGTTTATATTATTACGAAATGATGGTAGCTCAGTTAGAGCATGAGAGCTGAGCAGGTAGAGGTGAGAGTATGTATTGTATCCTCCTCAATATCATCTTTGAGAAGGGTTTAAAATCTTAATCGTGGGCCTATTCCGAACTCTGTATTAGTCTATACGAAACCTATAGGATTACCAAAGGATATTCTGCAAACAAAATAAAAAAAGTTTACACTATCGGAGCTTTATTTTTTTTTTCTTTTCCTGTCTAAATTCTGATAGATGTTTCAGTTTTAGAGATGACGTAGTTATCTGCTTCCTTTTCTTGTCTGATGCAGAAACGCAATGCTAAGAAGGCTCAGAGTGAGAAGAGATACTATGAAGAGAAAAAATACGTCTCTGGAGACTAGCGTATATATAGAATCATTATGCTGCTTAGTTTGGTATTGCTCTTCAAGCATACCCCTGTCACCGAGATGCTGGATATAGCTGGAATCTATACACACTTTGTGAAGGACGAGAAGTAGAGTATTGCATAGAAGAGTATTGTGGCCATATCTTAGGAATACCAATATACGATAATGTCCTGACATTTTACTATTCATCTGAAAGGCTCCCATATGGTTAGCCCACCAGTTTTGTGGCATTTAGTTTTTGCTGTGTATGCTTTATTTAGTGTACTCCAATTAGAGATGCCTTACGCCGACAGTGTATTTTAACTATAGAAGTTACATGCATCATGAATGGCCCTGCCTTGATTTGTTTCAAACTTGAAGAATCATTTGATTGGAGTTTGGAAAACCTATTCGATTGTTTCTTACCAAAGATGAGTAAATATGAAAAATAAAATAAAAAATGAAAGGAGCTTATTTCTGTTTCAGGGTGCAAGTCTATTTTTAGACGAGTCTTTAAGGCTAGTTGATTTTACACATTAAGTGATTTTTATAATTTATACTCCATGTTTAGTTTCTTCAATGAGGAAAGCCATCTGTCCCATAAATCAAATAGAGCTTAGAACCTGTGTGGATGTTGTTATTTTTAAGTTAGAAGTTATTTATAAGTTAAAATTAAAAAAAAGAATTTAAAAAAATAAGTTAAAAGCTGTTTGATAATTACATAAAAAATTTAACTTATAAATTACTTAAAAATACATGTTTCAAGAAAATTCTCTCCCTCTTATCTTTATAACTCTTTATTTTAAAAAAAAATATACAATTAAAGAAAAACAGATAAAAGCTAAAAAAAAAACTCTTTCTAAGAGCTTTTAGTTTTCAATTTTTTTCTTCATTATAAAAAAAACTTTTCATTATAACAACTTTTTTCCAAACCTATTTAGCCTAAGTTATGTTTATAAGTAACTTTTAGCTTAAAAAAAAAATCGAAAGAGGCACTTAATCTAAACACCAAAAAAAATAAAAATTCAGAGCTTAATATAAGTGCAATCAATGCCTTATCTTTTCAAGCACTGCCTCCTTATCAATATCATATCTTTGCACCAATGCGAAATTCGAATTGAATCAAAGTTGAAACTTGAAATCATTTCAAAAAGGGCTGAAAAAAAGAGCGTATACATTAATCTCTTTGTCAAACAACAAGTACACCGATTCCCATCTCATCTTAAACGGTCCCCATTATAGACATGGACCAACTTTCCCATCCATACCTTGATGACGCAAAACCAAAAATTTGGAGAAAGCCACTTCTCTCAGATACTGCACTCTATGGTCTAATCTAGTATTCTAAATAGGAGAAAAGCTTGTCCAACAAAAACAACACCACAAGCATAGTGTAAAACTAAAAATTTTCAACGGGTCCAAGTGATTGCAGTTGAGGTGTTTTGAGGAAGCTGAGATAACAAGCAGTGATGCTGGGAACCCTCTGGAACTGTAGCTGTTACTCCTCCATAAGCAATGCCTTGATGTTGTTGTTGTTGTTGTAAACTTTGTGTTATTGGATGGTAGATGGATGAAGTTGAAGAGCTACTAGCAGTGTCTTGTTGTTCTATATCCATCATCATAGATGCATCTGCTTCTCCTTCTCCACCTCCTCTCATTTCATCAGCTTCCATCAACTCTGCATTGGAGTTTTCAGAATCATAATCATCAATAGAGGGAAATTGTGAAGAAGACGAGGGTACCCAAGGCACAAGAGCCAAACGATCATCGTTCTCGTTCTGGTCACAGTCAGAATCACAGTGTTTTGACCAAGGAAATTGATCTGCAATAAAATTAAAACAAGTAAACAAAACAATCTATAATTAGGAATAATTGTTGGGATAAATTTCAAATATCTGCTTTTTATCAATGAGTGTCCTTAAAATATGAATGAGTGACTTATCTCAGTTAGAATAGGTAACTTATAATATTAATGAATCAGTTATCTCAATTAAAATATTAACGAGTTATCTCAATTAGAATATTAATGAGTCAATTATGTCAGTTAGAATATGTAAAGAACTAATTCAACCCAAAAGCTTAAACTTTTGGGCGAGGCTACATTAATGATTTTATATATCTCAACACGCCCCTCACACGAGAGCCCATTGGGCTTGAAGTGTGGACAATGCACATGCTCACCTACGTGTGCGAACAAAGAAATTCCACTTGAAAATAAGTGGGGGCGGCGAGGATCAAACCCAAGACACGAGACTCTAATACCATGTAAAGAACCAATTCAACCTAAAAGCTTAAGCTGTTAGGTGAGGCTATATTAATGATTTTATATATCTCAACAAAATATTAATGAGGGTATTATGTGTGAAGTTATGTTGCTTATAAATAGCCTTTGATATAGTTTATATGAAATGTAGATCAAGAGAAATAAAAAAAAAGAAGAAGGAAGAAAGTAAGAATAGAAAAGAATTTTTTTATTTTTTTTTTGTAAATACAAAAATATGATTGTGTCTTCCATGTGATATTCAATTCTAACAATAATTAATAAGGTGATAGATACAATACAATAAAGAAAACAAGAGACTTACTCTTAATTCCAGATAAAAGATCAGAACTGAGAGTGAGAGAGAAAGAGGAAGGAGAGGTAAGAGGAGGCTTGAAAAGCACGAGAGCTCTCTCATTGTTAGGAGGTAACGGTAAAGGTTCCTCTTCTTCCACAATTGGCGGCAACGCAGCATCCTAGTGGTAACAAACAAACAAACACAAATTGCAAAAAGAAAATTTTAAGTAAATAAAAAAAATAAACAAGATCGGTGAGGAATTGAAGAAGGAAGGAATGGAGGTAGTGAAGTACCAGACGGCGAATCTTAGTAGCAGGAGAAGAGAGAGAGAAATCGGAGAAATCGTCGCTAACGTTTCCTTTCCTCTTCAACAAATTGTGTCCCTCCATGAGAATGAAATTGCAGAGATCGATTAATAATTAGAATTAGAATTTAGAAATATAATTAGAGATGATGAAAAGTGCCAAGTTGTTTTTGCGTTGCGTTATGGTTTATAGAAGAAAGCTTAGCAGAATGGAATTGAATGGAAGCATGGTTCGGTATTTATGGAGTGAAGTCTAGATTTCTCTGGAAACCTTCGCCTTTTTCCGAAATCTTCCATCTCTCACTCCACGTGTCACCGGTCAACACCGTCCCTAATGCCATCTTATCTTTAATCTTTCATTCCTAACATTTATTAATCTTCTTAAAGGTTTTATTTAGCGCATGCCTTTAGCGCGCGCGCGTGTAAATATATATATCAAAAATAATATTTATTATTATTTTTTTTTTCTTATTACTTCTTACTACCAAATCTTAACCGTTAATTTCCATCAATCTAATAATTATAATTTATTGAGAATTAATAATTAATTAATAAATATGATCCAATAAATTATAACCGTTAGATTGATAGAAATCAACGGTTAAGATTTGGTAATAAAAAGTAGTAAGAAAAAAGATAGTAAGTATAACCTTTCTCTATTTTTAATTGTTTAAGAAATTTTTTATATTTCTGAATTTTCGAGATATTTGAAACTTGTGAATCTTTATTTAGAATTTTTTATTTTTTATTCCTTCACTTTGTATCCTAAAAATATGGTTAACAAATTTCTAATTTTATACGGTCATTTTTTAACGAAGTCGATTTTATTTTTTAAGACATGTACTTTCAATCTGTGTGAATTTATTGAAATAGAAAAAAAATATACTTTCAAGTATACATTATTATAATAAGAAGTTCATATTTGATTTTTTTTATCCAATTACTTTTTGAATACAATAAATTATAAAAAATAAAAAAGGATTATTTTTAGAAATTGATGTCATGAATCTTATTGGCATAATACGTCAGAACACGTACCAAGAAGCAACTCTTAGTTTTTAGAGGTAAAAATATGTTGAAATCTCTTAAGCATGACCTAACCCAGAAGATTAGACTCGTTACTTAACCTTAAGTAAAAAAATGAAAGAACACCCAAATCTATTCTCTTCTAGGTTATTTCGTTAATGATACAACACTCATAATAACTTAGGTTGCATTTTTAATGGCCTATATGCAAAAAAGGCTTTAGGTGGTGTTTGGTTGGGAGGGTTTTTGGCTATGAAGCACCGACACTTCAAAAATCCTAACGTGTCGTGTCCGACATTTCCCGACACTCTCCGACACTTCGACACTCCCCGACACTCCAACATGCATTATAGAAATTCAAAAGAAGTTTCAAAGATTGCGTTGCGTTGAGTTTTTAGTTCCAACTATTAGATTCATTGGATTATATTTACCATTTTATTGAGTTTAATATAAAATTTTGGGATATCTTATATTTCTTTGTAAAATTGATGAATATTATAAGTTTTGTTTCATTTTTTGTTAAATTATTGAATATTAAATATAATATACACAACATAAATTAAAAATATTATATAAAATCAAAACGTGTCCTAACGTGTCGAAATCTAACATTTTTTAGAATTAACGTGTCGGAGTGTCGTGTCGTATCGTGTCACGTGTCCCGTGTCGGTGTCGGTGCTACATAGGTTTTTGGAGGATATCTATCTTTTTCAAGTATGACTTTTAGAAACACCATGTTTTTTTCAACATATTTCTCCAAAAACCCATCTATCCAGGAAGTATGGATTTATGAGAAACATAGATATCCGCACTATTCAAAAACCCAATTTGAAGGTGGGATTTTCGGAAAACCGGTTATCTCACCTTTAATGCACTGTTGATTTCATAAAGTTACCTAATTTTCCCAGTAAAGTTTTCCCCCACCAAACAACTTTTTTTTACATTTTTCTATCTATTTCACTTATCCATCTTTCCAATCATTTTTCTATCTATTACATTTCTCTACTATTCTAAAAAATTTTCCCACACCAAACGCCCCCTTAGGGTTTTATAAAAGTTTATTTGGCTTAGTGAATTAACTCATTTATTATTTAGTTATAGATTTAAAAGAAGGGTTTTCATTCCCTCCTTTAACATAACATAACAAACTTTCCTATACACATAACATTTTGTGGGGCCCACACATTTTAAAATAATAAAAAAAAATATGGCACGCAAAACGAATCTATATAACATTACACAATCACTTTTCCTACGACATAATAAACATAAAACCCTTAAAAGAATCATATTAGTAAAGGTTATAGTCTTTATCAGATTAAAAAATGCTTAGGTTTTTTTAATTTATTTAGAAGATTTCATGTAATGTAATTTTCTGAATATATTCTAAGCTTAAATCAATTTTTTTTTGTTTTGCTTATGATAAGTAAAAGGTGAAATATTCTGCAAAACAAACTTTTACCTATTTGAGAAAAATCTATTTAACTTTATCCTATCTCCACTTCTATCAAGAATCCTAGGTAAGCATTAACCAATAACTCATGTTCAACAGTAGTCATTCAAGAACATGAAAGGGGATCTTCAGAATTCATGAGTTTCACATAAGTGTGTGTACCTTTCTCCATTAATGCGGAAGAACTTTGATGGTGAAATGCCTTTCTCTAAGCCTTAACCTTTATCTGTTCTTGTATCTTCTTAATAGGGATAGGATACAACTCTTCAAGGTAGACCCAGAAGGACGTCAAGTTGTTTCTAATACTCATCATCAGAAAACTGTCCATATATCACTTAAAATAACTGGCCTATCAACAGTTATATTTTAAATAACTTCCCTTAATAGTCAAAATTACCATAATGCCCTTTTCACTAATTAAACCAACTGACACATAATATAACACATGAGACAAATAATTTTACATTCTCCCACTTGGCTCATGTCATGAGGTGTCTATTCATAATTTAATCAACATTCATTATAATGCGCATTTACTTGGCTAAGGTTCCATACATTGACCTCATCATAATTCATTATTAGAAATAAAATCAATAAGAGTCATGGCGGTTGTATGCTATCAAGTCGGCATAGTCCCTTCCATGTACCACTATATTGACTCTTCTTCCTAACATGATACTTTAATAGGAAGTACACATTATGTCCAACAATAATGTCTTCGTAATGGACCATAAACATTTTCAATATCATCACATATACTTGCATGCATTTATAAATTGAAAACAAGACAAAATCAGAAACATATATTCATCAATGAGCTCAGAGTGTCAATACTTAATACATAACAATAATTGTCATCATTCATTAGTTGACATAATGCCCATTCTACATACATGACCAGTAAATGTCTTGGGCGGCAATCCCTTCGTCAAGGGATCAGCTATCATAAGATCGTGCTAATATGCTCTATAGACACTCTTTGTTTCTGAACCTCTTCTTTAACGACAAAGTACTTTAATTCCATATGTTTAGCACCTTTGGAATACTTGGCCTTTCTTGACCGCTGGGTTTTTATAGTTTTTCAATGTCCATGCTTTTCTAAAATCAAGATTCAAGTATAATCAATATACACAGTAAATGAATTTAATGGATTATGGATTATGTCTTGCGTGAATTTCTGCCTTGCGTGGATTATGGATTATGCTTTCGTTTCGTAGCATTCACACTAGTGATATATATGAAAGTTCATATTCGCATGGTACAAATTGGAAAACCAAATTGGAATGATACTGTATAATGTTTTTTCCAATTTATCTTGGTTTGTAAAAGCATGTCACTGTCACAATTTTATTTTATTTTACCATGAATGATTATGTGATGTGGTTGGATTAAGATTAAATGTGAAAATTTAATCATATTATTGTTTATGAAATATTAAAGTTTTAAAATTAATTATGATAGATTTGTTAGTCACCAAAGTGGCCAAATCTTGAAGAGTTATTTTAATTTCAAATATTATGAATTTTATTTCAATTACCATGATTGTGATGCTATGAATAGTATGATATAATATTCTTGTTGTGGTATATTGAAGTTCATTATTATAAAACAGTTGGGGATCAACTCAAAGGTTGATTATTTGTTTTATAAAATGAACATGGATGTTGGTATTGTTGGCATATTTCCTCACATTTGGACATCCAAAGATGACAAATATTTATGATAGGGGTATGCATCATTGCCAAATTATGTGAAGTTTTATAGCATCATTATAGTTAATGTTGTATGTTAATGGATCTCCAAAGGTGAACATTGATATGCATTGAAGTTAGTATATTTGAATCTGTGAAGTATGTTAGTATGTGACATGTATGACTCAAAGCATTAATGTTTAAGTGTTATTCCTTGCAGTACCTGTTGCCACACATTCCATGTTCTCAACTGTTGCAGTTTTTAATGGGCTGAACTTCTCTGAATGGAAAGAGCAAATCCAATTTTACCTTGGGGTAATGGATATGGATATGGCTCTTAGAGAAGAGGAACCTGGTGCTATTACTCCTGAAAGCACTGAGGATGAAAGAAACCATTTTAAGAACTGGGAAAGATCCAACAGATTAAGTTTGATGTACATGAAAATGAGCATAGCAAGCAACATTAAGTCAGCTCTTCCACAAACTGAAAGTGCCATTGAAATGATGAAACTTGTGGAAGAGCGCTCCCAAACTGCTGATAAGTCTCTTGCTGGGACACTTATGAGTACACTGACCACCATGAAGTTTGATGGTTCACGTACTATGCATGAGCATGTTATTGAAATGACAAGCATTGCGGCAAAATTAAAAGCATTGGGAATGGTTGTGGATGAGAATTTCTTGGTGCAGTTCGTATTGAACTCATTACCGTCTGAGTATGGTCCTTTCCAAATGAACTATAACACCATGAAAGACAAATGGAATGTGCATGAATTGCACAGTAGGTTAGTTCAGGAGGAAACCAGACTTAAGAATCAGGGAGCTCATTCCATCAATTATGTAAAGCATCAAGGAGCTGAAAAGAATAAAGGTAAGAAGCATGAGAAGAAAGGAGGAGGAGGAGGACCCCTTAAAGTTGATGAGGCCTCTTCTTCTAAAATCCACAAAAAGGAAAGTAATGCAAAGATGAGGTGTCATTTCTGTAAAAAGGAAGGGCATTTCAAAAAGGATTGCCTGAAACGTAAGGCTTGGTTCGAAAAGAAAGGTAAGCCTAGTGCTTATGTATGTTATGAATCAAACCTGGATGAAGTTCCTTATAATACTTGGTGGATTGATTTTGGTTGTACTACTCATGTTTCTAATACAATGCAGGGATTCCTTATGACCCAAACCACAAGGCCAAATGAAAAGTTTGTCTTTATGGGCAATAGAGTGAAAGTTCCGGTGGAAGCTGTTGGGACTTACCGTTTAATTCTCGACAGTGGATATCATTTGGATTTATGTGAAACTCTTTATGTACCTAGTATATCTAGGAATTTAGTTTCAATTTCCAAACTTGATGTTGCTGGATACTCTTTTAAATTTGGTAGTGGTAGTTTCAGTTTGTACAAGCACAATCATTTGATTGGTAATGGTACTTTATGTGATGGATTATATAAATTATGTCTTGATAATCTTTATGCTGAAACGCTTATGACTCTGCATCATAATGTTGGTACTAAATGTGCCTTAATTAATGAGCGTTCCGCTTACTTGTGGCACAAACGTTTGGGACATATTTCCAAAGAAATGATGAAAAGATTAGTAAATAATGAAATACTTCCAGATTTAGACTTTACTGATTTAAATGTTTGTGTGGATTGTATTAAAGGAAAACAAACAAAACACACAAAGAAAGGAGCCACAAAGAGCACACAGCTTCTTGAAATTATACACACTGATGTATGTGGTCCGTTTGATGTTAATGCCTTCAATAAAGAAAAATATTTTATCACTTTCATTGATGATTATTCACGTTATGGTTATGTCTATTTACTGCATGATAAGTCTCAAGCTGCAAATGCTTTGGAGATTTATATTAATGAAGTTGAAAGGCAACTAGACAGAAAGGTGAAGATTGTCAGGTCTGATAGGGGTGGTGAATATTATGGAAGGTATGATGAAAGTGGACAACATCCAGGCCCATTTGCTAAATTTCTAGAAAAACGTGGTATTTGTGCTCAATACACAATGCCCGGTACACCGCAACATAATGGTGTATCTGAAAGGCGTAATAGGACCTTACTGGATATGGTTAGGAGTATGTTAAGTAATTCTTCTGCCATGTATGTATTGAATAGGGTTCCTAGTAAGTCAGTTCCAAAGACTCCTTTTGAACTTTGGACTGGAAGGAAACCTAGTATAAGACACCTGCATGTTTGGGGTTGTCAGGCAGAAATTAGATACTACAATCCGCAAGAAAAGAAACTGGATGCAAGAACAATCAGTGGTTATTTCATTGGTTATCCAGAAAAATCGAAAGGGTATAGATTTTACTGTCCTTATCATACTACAAGGATTATTGAATCTGGAAATGCAAGGTTCATTGAGAATGGTGAAGTTAGTGGGAGTGAAACACCACGTAAAGTGGATATTCATGAAGTGAGAATACAAGTTCCATTGACTTGTAGCTCTAGTAAAGTTATTGCTCCTTATGCTATTGAACCAATCAATAATAATGAAGGACAGGTTAATAATCCCACTACTTATGAAGAAATCATTGTTGATGAACCGAATGAACCCATAGAAGAAGAACCACAACAAATAGCATTAAGAAGATCTCAAAGAGAAAGGAGACCTGCTATTTCTAATGATTATGTGGTATATCTACAAGAGTCTGAATTTGACATGGGTATTCAGGATGATCCAGTAACGTTTTCACAAGCCATGAATGGTGAAAATGGTGATAAGTGGTTAGATGCTATGAAAGATGAGTTGAAGTCTATGGAACAGAACAAAGTTTGGGATCTTGTTGAGTTACCAGAAGGGTGCAAGAGAGTTGGTTGTAAATGGGTCTTTAAGACCAAACGTGACTCTCATGGTAACTTAGAACGTTACAAGGCCAGACTTGTTGCAAAGGGATTCACTCAGAAAGATGGCATTGACTATAAAGAAACTTTTTCACCAGTTTCAAAGAAGGATTCTTTAAGAATTATTATGGCATTGGTGGCTCATTATGATCTAGAGTTACACCAAATGGATGTGAAATCTGCCTTTCTAAATGGAAATTTAGATGAAGATGTGTACATGGAGCAACCAATGGGGTTCATAGAAAAGGATAAAGAGCACATGGTGTGCAAACTTAAGAAGTCAATATACGGACTTAAACAAGCTTCACGGCAATGGTACCTTAAGTTTAATGATACTGTTGTTTCCTTTGGATTTAAAGAAAACATTGTTGATCGATGTATATATCTGAAGATCAGTGGGAGCAAGTTTATATTATTGATTCTATATGTTGATGATATTTTGCTGGCAACTAATGATTTTGGTCTTTTAAATGAGACTAAGAAGTTTCTCTCTAGTAACTTTAAAATGAAAGATATGGGCGAGACAGCTTATGTGATAGGAATAGAAATATTCCGTGATAGATCACAAGGACTGTTAGGTTTGTCTCAGAAAGCATATATTAATAGAGTTCTAGAGAGATTCAGAATGGAAAACTGCTCATCATCTCCAGTTCCAATTCAGAAAGGAGATGAGTTTAGTCTCATGCAATGTCCTAAAAGTGAATTGGAACAAAAAGAAATGGATGTAATTCCGTATGCATCATTAGTTGGGAGCTTAATGTATGCTCAGACTTGTACAAGACCAGATATTAGCTTTGCAGTTGGGATGTTGGGTAGATACCAAAGTAATCCCGGTATGGATCATTGGAAAGCTGCAAAGAAAGTTCTGAGATATTTGCAAGGAACTAAAGGTCACATGCTTACTTATAGAAGGTCTAACAACCTTGAAGTGATTGGATACATAGATTCAGATTTTGCAGGATGCGTAGACACAAGAAAGTCTACATGTGGTTACCTGTATCTTTTAGCTGAAGGAGCTATATCATGGAAAAGTGCGAAGCAGACTGTGATTGCTGCGTCCACTATGGAAGCTGAATTTGTGGCATGCTCTGATACCACATGTAAGCATTAATCAATAACTCATGTTCAACAGTAGTCATTCAAGAACATGAAAGGGGATCTTCAGAATTCATGAGTTTCACATAAGTGTACCTTTCTCCATTAATGCGGAAGAACTTTGATGGTGAAATGCCTTTCTCTAAGCCTTAACCTTTATCTGTTCTTGTATCTTCTTAATAGGGATAGATACAACTCTTCAAGGTAGACCCAGAAGGACGTCAAGTTGTTTCTAATACTCATCATCAGAAAACTGTCCATATATCACTTAAAATAACTGGCCTATCAACAGTTATATTTTAAATAACTTCCCTTAATAGTCAAAATTACCATAATGCCCTTTTCACTAATTAAACCAACTGACACATAATATAACACATGAGACAAATAATTTTACATCCTACTCTCAATTGATTTTTTACTTTGTTTCATTGTTCGTGACATTTCCTCCGAATGAATTTTTGAAAGAGTAAATATCATTTTTGGTCCTCAGTGAATTTCACGATTCCCATTTTAGTCCTAAGCAAATAAAAAGGCTATTCGTGGTTCTAAGAAATTCAAAATGGACACATTTAGTTGAAATCATGATCCCTCACAAATTCAAAAAAGATCCACATTAGTCCTCAAAAGGACTAAAATGAGTTCAATTAGAATTTCTCAGGAGCCACGAATAACCTTTTTATTTGCTAGGGACTAAAACGGGCATCGTAAAATTTGCTGAAGACCGAAAATGATATTTACTCATTTTGAAAATATATCAGTGAGGTTAAAAAATTTAATAAATGGATCCACCGTCAATAAATTATGTCTCGACTCATTTTTTTTTTCTTTTTTTTGTAAAGAATTTTGTCTCGATTCTTGACCAAAGGTAATTGCACACTCATCCTCACTAAATTAAATCCACACCTACCTACTTCTGTCCAAAGACAGGCATGTCAATTATCAAAGCGTTTAAAACTTCAAATTTTACAATAATTTTCTGATTAAGGAGCATTTTAATTGAAGGGTTTAATGAAATAACTTATATGTCCAAAATAATATCATTTTGAGGTTAAGATTTTTTTTTAAAAAAAAATTCTAATTTATTCTAGGATTATATAAATTTTTATTATTATTATTTTCTTCCAATTTCAAAACGACACCATTTATGGCCATCAGAGATAATTTTATATCCAGAGAAACATCAAACCCTCATTAAAAACAAACTTTTAATTATTTATAAGAAAATTAATGAATATTTTAAAAATTTTGATGCATGAAATTATGTACAAACTTAATTTACTTTACTTTTTTTAATAAATGCTCAGCAAATTCCCGTTCACTTTTCATCTTTCCTTCTTTGCATTCATCAGTTTTTTTTTTTTTTTTAAATATTATCCATATATTTACGGATTATTTCACTAGTCTGGTATTTCAAGTCCAATGGTCCGATTTGAGTGGGATAAAACAATTAATATAGAACAATTCCTTACCAAATGATCCACATATTTAATGGTGGATTGAGCACCTTCAACGAACCCTAATTCCTTCACCTACCTTAACATTGAAGCCACCACGCCATTTTCAGCGAAAGGTACCACAAGAATGATACATATTTAATGGTACATTGAAGCACCTTCAACCTGGGCAGGGCCAAATCTTCCCTCAAGTGCTCCTTTCCTTGCTCCCGCACCCTACACACACACACACACACACAGACACACACACAAATAGAAAGCCACCACAAGAAAGGTATTACAAAACAGAGAGCATAATCACATCTAAATTGATACAAATAGTACAACTTGTCCACTTTTCCATCATCACATCATTCATCCATCACTATTGCTGCTTCATTTTCTTCTCCTTAATGTTTCCTTTCCTATGTAAAGGGAAGGGAAATTTTTCCTATAAGTTCTCTATGGTTTGTTTACTGATCCAATGATTCACCCATGGTGCCACCATATACTCGGGGGCAGGATTATACATATTGCTGACAACAATGTATTGTGTATACAAGTCAGCAGGATTCTCCAAGCTACGCACTTTCATCTGGAGTTCGCAAGAGGATGATGGAAGAGTAACTAAGCATGGGATACATATTGGCGTCAAGAAACTGAGCATACTGCTGTATTGCAATATCTCTTCCAGGAAGATCAAGAGTGAGAAAATCATATGGCGCAGACTTGCTGGTGTCCACGAGGGGTTCCCATCTGTATCCAGGACGCTCTGGCAAGGTAATTGTGAAAGGTAAATGACTCGTATTGAAAGCAATGTAAATTTCTCCCTTCACTGAGTCAACCTGGGTTCATGTTCAAGCCAAATAAAGGGAAAAAAATTAGTCATTTATGGAGTATCCAAACACAGGATGTAAGAGGACAGGTAAGTTTGAAGCTTAGCAGCTTCAGTACAGCATAAGGACTTAAGTATAGGATTGACATTATTTTTAAGATAAAAGTCCTCAAAAGTTCTACTGATGCTAATCTGAACATGACAGTTTTGCATGGAAAGGGTAATAGTTTATGTCCAGGAACAGCTCAACAAATATTTCATACCATGGGAAATATAACATAGTTAAACATTTGACCCTTCAAAAACCGGTTGAAAATGAAATGTTTTTTTTTTTTCAACGTGTTCAAACTGGAACCGGAGATGTAGCAAACATAGGAGATCTAACTTTTCTCGAATTCTGCCAATCTTATAATAATGTCAAGGGGACTTCTAACTATATATTCCTTGTCCTAACTACTGCATCACCAAAATGGCAATTCCTCAACCTAGCTAGGCATGCATTATCTCAAGAAAGGTATTCTGCTGCTGCCAGATGCAGAGCTGCTTTGTCCAACATATAAAGCTCAATGTTTGGTTCCTGGAAACATGTCCTGATTCCACATTTTAGGTGCGATAATAAGAGATAGATCCTAAGACGTGTAATTGTCATAGCTTTTACCAGTAACAGAATTCTTATATTCATATGGCATCCAATGTGGGCAACAGAAGTATAGTACCATGGTAAAAGCTACAAAACGGCTAGTTTCAGACCAATCTGGCATTCCAGGAAAATGACCATGCCACTGCAGCCTCTCTGATGTAGGGAAGTCATCTAAGCCCAGCGATTCACATTCCCTGCAGGATTACAATGTTAGAATATGAGAAAATGCAAGAGTCCGACAAGAAAGCAAAAGGTACTTACTGACGGAACTTAGTCATAAGGCAGCAAAATCGGAAGAATTCTGATGAGGATTCTTCCTTTTTGTCCCATTGAAAGTAATTAAGCTGCGACAAAAAGGTTGAAGATAAGTAAATAGAATGAACAATATCGTGTGATGTGCATTGAGAGATTCCAGTAGATAAGAGGGTCACATAGTTATCGTGACAATAGGTATTGTTGTTTCCCCCTTTTGTGTGTCCGTATTCATCGCCCATATATATCATCGGAACTCCCTGATAATATAAACTAAAAGTCAGGAAACAGAACACGTGCTGTCAACAACATTTACAAATAATTCTGATGGCACCAAAATATATACTGTAATAACTAGGAAGTTTAACGATTATATTAAGCAAAAGAGTTCTCACAAGCAAAGAAATGACACTCAACAATGCAACAGTACTCAGGAATGCAATGAAAATCACAACCCCAAGAGACACTTTAAAGAAGATTACAAAGGAAAATACTCAATTCTGGTATGACTACTCTCAATGAGGAAGAAAACCCCACTCCTCATCAAGCTACCCTTACTTTTCCATGCATCATAACTAACTGCCTCCCTACACTCCTTTCTTCCTATTTAGCCACTGATTCCCTCCTCCAATATTCCCCCCACATGGGTTTCCCCATTCAATGCATGCCACGTGTGCTCCCTTATAACAAACTCTCCTCTTGTGCTATTATTCTCCACAGCCAATACTATTTGCTTCACCAAGCCATGACCACTCACAGATGCAATGGGCTGAGAATCAATGGGC